>OX465288.1:20666519-20699019 GCA_949987695.1 Merzomyia westermanni | reverse complement strand
AAAAGTGGATTTTTCCTATGAAGAAAATGATCGAGAAGGTCATGCAATGCTTTCTTTAGCGTAAAAAATAGTTAAATCCCATAAAAATTAGTGGATCAATGTCTATTAGCAACCAAAGTAAATTATACTTGAAACATAACTTGGAAAACAATCTCACAAAGTAACTAAAAAGATAATAGAAAAAAAATCAGCCAGGCGCTTCTCCTTACTACACAACAATATCGACATAATGCCTGCTTCTCGCGCCGCTTAGTTCCCTTCTTAGCGGCAGCTGATCGTTGTCTTCCAGCCGCTTGCCTGTACTCGTATTATGCGCTACATAGAGGGGAGGTGAAGCAATGGCTTGGCTGCTGCCAAAGATGATGCTGCATTGTGATTGTTTACTGGCATCAATTGCAGTTCCTAATCTCCGCAACAATATTTTGTATGAAAAGCGTAAAAAATGTGCGTCATTGCGACAACGCTTAAGTAATAAGCGTATACAAATATAATGCGTTTTTTTGTTGTTGTGTTAATAAAAGATAGGCGCTTGGTTATCTAGCAGCATCGGCTTAGATTTGACAGTATTGAGCGCATATTATTCTGTATCAATCAAATTAGTAGTTGAACGACATGATTGATGCTTAAAAGCCGATTAGAGATAGTATTTCATAATATATGGTGTTGTTGTTGTAGTTTTTTGTTGGTGTAATGTGTTACAGAGGACAATAGAATACCTAAAAAAGTCTGTCATAGATTACATTTGAAAATTGCATCCAACGAATTGAAATTATTTAGAACAAAGACAAGTGAAAGATATCTGGGGAGTTCAAATAGCGAAAAATGATTACAAAGTTGCAGTTGCAGTCGTCTACGCTGTGATACCAAAAAGGACCAAGGAGCTGCACTAAGTTAGAGAGAAAAATGCAAGATTGCTCTCAGTGAAGCTCGACTTAGGAGAGATTAATGAGATGACTAATTATACTGTTGGCATTTCGACTGCTTGGAAGATCACACCCTCATCAGTTGAAAATGTATTACATATTCGTTAAGATAGGCCGTTTTTTAATACTAGCGATCGGCCAGTGGTTGCAATTCAACCATAAAACTGTATTGCATTTTAATTACTTTCTACTAATTTCATTCACCTTCTTCCCCTTCCTTTCTCTGCTGTTCCTTTCCTTTAGTATATTTTCATTTTCTTTGATTTTCTCCACTCTCTGGAGTCTATACTTTTAGTTTTTTGTTGTTTTCTATTTTATTGTTTCCTTTTCTTGCTTATCCCTTGCCTTCCTTTTAGATTTGTTTTGTTTTTGTAAATACTGTTTGTATCAATAATGAAGTTTACATATTTGCTCAACTTTTTGCTTGCTTAATCCCTGAAAAAAAGGGGAATACTCCGTAGGAGTATACGAGTAATCCAACATTTATCCTCCTTCATATAAAAGAGATGGTCTAATTTACGTGCCAATGTCCTAGGATTGGATCACCCACTCCATCACGGAGTACTCCATTTCTTTGCTTCTGTATACTCCATGAAAGACCTATGCGAGAGTACTCTCAAAATGCTCCCAAAAGATTACTCCATAAAGTAGTCAACACCAAAGCGAGGGAGGCAGCAGTTGTATTTTGAGGCTCATCACAACAAAGTAACAACAACTAAAGCAGAAATGCATGACACGTTTACTCACGCAACCACGGCTCTATAGTGCAAATACTTGTTTTTCATTGGTCTACTATCAACTCTTCGCACTCTTAGGGAAAGCCGATACACGGGTAATACAATAACATGCATGACATGTCTACTCACACAACTACGAGTCTATAGTGTAAATACATGTTTGGCATTTGTGTTAGTGCCATTTTTAAACTAATTTTTCTATATTATAATATATTTTTTTTCAAGTTTTTTTGATTGACGGCACTGCAGTTTGGCCATACCTATCCATACATTTATAATTGTTAAAACCTTAGATATATAGTTTAGCCATAAAGTGGACACTTTTTCTCAACTTGCGCATTTATATTATAGATTTGAAAATAATTTGAAATAGGGTGAAATGCCCCCATAGTGTTCCAGAGAAAAGTTCAGCGGAATATTTATGTTCTTTTTCGCGCAACGAATTAAAGCCCAAAGTGTTTTTCTTACCTATATCCACTTTGTGGTGGACTTTAGTGAAAGCGGCATGCGCCGCATTACGCGTAAATAATTCACCAGGATGGAGGGCCTTGGTGAAGGTCACTGATCCATCCTCAAAAACCTCAAAACCTCAGACTACTGATTCACCTGGTATGATATTAAAATTCCGAAGAGAGAATACTTTCATGGAGGACTCGCTGTTAATGGCGGATCAATCCATTTGTAGATGTTGAAGATAAACCGAAACATGATAAGGTAGGCGATGGAGTTAACGCCGCTCAGCTGGAATTAAATAAAGTCTTTCGCCCGATCACTGAAGCGTCTTTCATACAGAAGAGGACACTATACAGGAAGCTGTAGAAATGCTGAAGACGGAGTATCAATTGCGCTGCTCTCTTTACCTCTTCAAATAGCCAAGCAGCTCTAAAGGCGCTGCGAGCTATCATATGTAACTCCAGTAAGTGGAGGGCTGCCGCAAATCTCTTAATGACATGGTTGAACAACTCTCGATTCTCCTTGTATCGGTGCCTGGACACTGCGGGACACCTGTTACTCCTTTTATGTATTAATTGGGGGCGAGCACTTGTGGCTCTGAGGCATAAGCACGAGATTGGCCTCCTCATTTTTGCAGTGAAAAACCCAGATTTGGGATTGCAAAACATAAACTATATCTTTGGAATATTTCATAAGCTGGTTGCGAATTATAATAGCATGCAATGCAAGTGAAATAAATGAAAGAAATAAATGAAATAGCAGATGAGCTTGCAAGAGGTTGCACACCCGCTCCACTTTCACAGATCTTCATGGACTTAGGCATGCCCATCTCGACAAGCAAGCTTTTAATGGTGAACACCTACCTACACTGCGAGGAAAACTACTGAAATACATGGGGCCGGATATTTTAATCACCTCGGCCAATTATCTAGGATAAAGCCAAAGAATATACTTCGCTTTGCGGCATCCTTAAGATGATTCGAGAAGGTGGTCTTTAGATCCTGTTGGTATCACAACGAGACCTTTGGGGCCTAAGTGTGCTTGTGTGAAAATTAGCAGCCAGTGCAACCTATCATAATCCATGAACTGGCTTCAATTCGTGCCAACGATGTGCGTCATCTATCGCTGAGAAGGGTTAACTATCCCGCTTTGAGAGCTCGAGACAGTGAGCTTCCTCCAAGTGCGCCAAAATACGCAAAGCATGATGGCGCGCAGTGCTTAAAATTTAGTTTGTTAGAGTAAATCGACCCAGCTGAACAGGAAAGTGAGCTCTTAACCGGCCATATATGTACCTTATACACAAGGAAACTCTAGCATATATACTTGTTCTTGTTATCATTACTTAATTAAAAGCTAATTGCACAAACAGACTTAACTTTTAATCAACATTAATTAATTCCCCTCAACAGCTTTCTACAATGCAGGAATGAATGAACCAGCGATTGAGTGAAGGTAAATCGTCAACGGCGACATTTATCTTCATGTCACATGCAATGATTTAATGTCATAAAGCACTTAATGACGTAATGACATTAGCGCATTACTACCACCCCGCCGAGTACCGACTACCAATTACAATGACATGGAACTGCTTAGAATCGCTCAGGCGGAGATGAAGCAACGGAACCTCGTGCAAGGCGCTTGCGAACAAGCGCAACTTTGTAGCAAGAAAATGGGCTTAGGGGAAGGAGGTAGAAGTAGAGTAAGAAGATAGGAACAGAAGTAGAAGTTGCTTAATTGCTACCCAATATACTCATTGGTTCGAGTTAAGCTTGAGGTGAAAGTGTTGGTAGTGAGCATTGAAAACGGTGTTGCAAAAATGTTAATCAAGAGAAAACTCCTGCAGCCAGTTTTGGAATACAGAACTTGGACTTAAAACAGTTTAGAAGTCAAGCTCAAGGCTTAGGAATTATTGAAACAGATAGTCTAGTTATTAGTCACCGTCTGGTTCGCTAAAGAATACGTCGGGACTGTTTCCACAATTATGTCAGGTAGTTTAGAGTACTATCCACCTCTTATAGGAGAATCAATATTAAGGTCCTTGGTATACCACATGAAGCCGCTGTGACGTCTTCAAGAACGACATAATTTCCAATAAAACTGTTTTCGACCTGGAATGTATTCCTCAGAAGAACAGGTAATCCATGACCGAAGTACCTCAGCCTAGTATTAGCAAGAGATGGACGGCTGATTATCATGTGATACTCCGATTGGGCTTTGTCCAATCAGAAAGCGGACCTGGAGAGATCACTGAGACTAAGTGGAACCAATAAGCTCCGTAGATGACGTGCAATCTACCGAATATCGGGCTACTTTGCAAAAAAAGCTTGCGCTGCTCAAATATACATAAGCAAACGTATCCGACTCAGATGGTGCTAATTTGTGGCTGTACTCCATAGAAGAGTATCGTCCTGATTATCATCTCATAAAGTCGGTGTAAGACTCGACACCAAAGGCCCTAGCTCCTGTCTTGGCTGTACTTCATATAAGAGTGTCGTCCTGATTATTAGATTATCATCTCATAAAGTAGGTATAAGACTCAACACCAAAGGCCCTAGCTCTTCTCCTGAGCCCTTCTAAGCACTATCTTCCATTTTAGGTTTCCAATACAGTTGAAGAGTACGAGCTCGTTTTTGCAGGGGTTGAGAGCCAGTCCACAAGAGAACTGGAAGCGTACAGCTAACTCTACAGAACTTCGCACCATATATCCGCCACTCTACCCCTGACCTAGATCAATGTCATCAGTATAAAAGCCCAGCAAAAGTTTGCTTACAACCACAACCTAAACTGACGAGGACAGTGCCTCGTTTTGTCGCGTACCGCGGCACACTTTTCTAGGGATGAAGGTGCCACGTCAACCTCTTACGGTAGCCCTATCGCACAGGAGCTTATGCATAAATTTAATAGCGACCCTTGTTATTGCTAACTCGCTCAGTAGAGGAACTGTGGCTCACTTCTCACTAAGAACCCTTCAGCGTTTTAATCTGAACCCCTTATACTCGGGTTGAGGAATAAACCTGCCGAGATGGAGACATAACATGGCTAAGTTGCTTGCAAAAGCGTTTTATTTTTATGAATGTTGGGTGACAAAAGAAGCAACTGGTGTTTGTCGAACTCCAGCGCAACATAGATAGGCTGAACATGGCACACAACAAAAACTACAACAATGACCACTTGAATGACAGTGTACAGTCAGTTATATAGCTTTGACTTGCCTGTAATGTGAGTTGTTTCTGTTGCTGCTGAACAAACACATATAACCAACAATGACTTGGTCAATGAGCTTGGTGAGCGTCGTAGTTGCAGTTTAACTTGGCCCAATGTTGACGTTGTCTTATGCCATGTATTGTAGAAGATGTTCATGTCGATGATGAGCTTGCACTTGCACTTGCACTTGACTTATGGGAAGGTTATATCGAATGAATGAATTAATGGCTACTTGACTGACGGACTCTGCTGCGCACAACACTTCTAAGCATAGAGAGCCCGGTCGGTGTCACGCTGAGCTTCAAGTTAACGATGCCATTCTGAGTTTAGTTGACTTTGTGAAATTTACGTTTGACTTGGCATGGAATGACCGCGTAAGTTATGAAAGAAATTGTGAAAGTTGAGCGCAACTGCGCGGGGAAATGTATTTGATGACTGGGAGGGCCAGAGCTCTTGCTATGGATGCATAACAGTCGCATGCGCAACACCGTTGTAAACGCTCTTTTGTTTATGTAATTTTTACAGTTAACTAGCAATTACATAGACGCATATAAAGGGTGTTTTTTTTAGGGGTATAGAACTTCGAATTGAAATAAAACACAAGAAAATCAATTTAAGGTCCATCAATTTGGCTTTATTGGAAGGATAATTGCCATTAATGTTTAAAGATGATTTCGGGCATGTGGCCGCCGCGGCTGGCTCGAATAAAGCCAATTCTACAGGTCCAATTTTCAACCACTTTTTCGAGCATATGGGGCCGTATGTCGGCAATAACGCCACGAATGTTGGCTTCCAATTCCCCTAACGTTTCTGGTTTGTTGGTGTAGACGAGCGACTTCACATATCCCCAAAGAAAATAATCCAATGGTGTCAAATCACACGACCTTGGTGGCCAATTGACAGGTCCATTCCGCGAAATTATGCGCTCATCGAATGTTTCCTTCAATAAATCGATTGTGACGTGCGCTGTGTGGCATGTAGCGCCGTCTTGTTGGAACCACAACTCATCCACATTCATGCCATCCAATTCGGGAACAAAATAGTCGGTTATCATGGCTCTATACCGGTCTCCATTAACGGTAGCTGCCTCTCCAGCATTATTGCGGAAGAAGTATGGCCCAATGACTCCACCAGCCCATAGAGCACACCAAACCGTCAGTTTTTGTGGATGTAATGGCGTTTCAAGGGTCTCATGTGGATTCTCTTCACTCCAAATGCGGCAATTTTGCTTGTTGACGTAGCCATTCAACCAAAAATGAGCCTCATCACAACAAAATTTTGCGATGAAAATCAGCATCGAAATCAATCTCATTTTCGGCCCATACACCAAAATCCCGACGCATTGCATGGTCTCGCGGCTTTAATTCTTGCACAAGCTGGATCTTGTAAGGTCGCAAGCCAAGATCTTTGCGCAAAATCTTCCATAAAGTTGATGGACAAAGCTCCAATTGCTGTGCACGGTGGCGAATCGATTCATTCGGGTCCTCTTCAACACTTTGCTCTACAGCGGCAATTGTTTCTTCGGTGCGCACTGTTCGACGTCTCTGCGGATGCGTATTATCACATAGAGTAAACGTAGTGCGAAAACGATCCATGGTTAACCGAATTAATTGCTCTGATGGACGATTATGTCGACCATAAAATGGACGGAGCTCACGGTAAACTTCGCGAACTGAACCATTATTTTCGAAATAAATTTGCACGATTTGCAAGCGTTGTTCTTTTGTCAACCTATTCATGATGAAATGGCAAACCAAACTAAACATAAATGACATTAGAGTTGCCAGATTTGACCACAAAATGCCAGTTTTATCTCTATTCGAAAAACAAACCTGTAAAAAAACACCCTGTATAAATACGCTGGCTATGAGTAGTATATGTACGCATTCGTAAAAAAAACTGGAGAGGAAATGGAAAATGCAGTAGTCACTCTTAGTGGGTTAGCACACATTTGAACGTTGAACCTGCACTTCCGTGGTACAAACAACAGTAAATCTATTACCAGTAGCTGTGCCTTCTAAGCAATTGGTAATTTCTTTGCAACTCTGAGCACAATCTCATCAGTCGGACACATAAATATAAATTCTCCAGAAAGCGGGCTTTTCACTGTATAAATAAAGGGCCCATTCCGCGCTAATACAAGGTGGCGTAAAAGTAAGCTTCCGATGTTCAGCATATCGGTTGTGGCACGTGCAGTGTGTGCTGTTGCACCGTCTTGTTGGAACCACATGTTTTCCAATCCCAATTCATCAAGTTGCGGCAAAAAGAACTCGTTGATCATTGCTCTGTAGCGCTCACCATTCACAGTAACCGTTTGGCCCCGACCGATTATTGGTCAAATAAATAGTCAGCAATATTCCGCGTTCTGGAGCAGTGTAGCGTAACATTGTTTATTAACGTGTATTTCGCATGTGTTTACTACACAAATGTCAAAACAGAACTGACTTTAGGGGCCAATCGCAAAATTTATAGCATTTTCTGATAGGAGGATTACTTTTGCGCCACCCTGTACCTCAGAGCCAGGTTTCTGAGCAAATTAATAAGTTGTTGAAATACGACATCAAGTACCTTTCGTTTGATTACCATATTGAAATAACCCATTTTATTTACAAAAATAGTTGGCAACACTGTAAAAACACCCAAAGTAAGCGAGCTTGACATGTAAACTCTAAGTGGTAACCCTTTCCGAAAATATTTTTGTTGAAATGCGATCTAAAACACCTTTCGTTTAGTACCCATATAGTTTTAAAATAATTTCAGACATATGGCAACTCTGTAAAATGATTAAGTGACAACGCCTAAGCAAGAGAGCTTAGGTTACAGCAGATCTCTCGCTCCCTCGCTCAATTTTCATGCTTTGGGGATCCATTGTAGAGCTAGATGACTTCCATCTTCGGAACAGAAGAAATCTTAATCCAACATATTTCAATATTTTATGTTTCTCAGATCGTGCCTTTCAATCTCCCTCTATGCGCTAAAGCCAGAACATGCCCGAAGGTGCCAGGAGCTGACAGGAATTGGCAAACATGTTCCCGTTATCCTGTTGGAATGACGATGAGATAGAAGGGGATAAGGCGTAGTTATGCAGATGACAGTTTGAGACCTAGGATGTTATTGTAGTTGGGAGATAGCAGCAGACGCTCTCATATTGCGGAGTCCAGCCACCCATCTTCGGAAATTTAAAGCATGTCTTAAAAGCAGAAAATTGAGCTGAACCCAGGGCAGCACAAGTAGAATGAGGAGCAATCCGACTTCTATGGACTCCTCCAGACAATGCTTTAGTAATTTTCAAATTTGTTTAGACTTTTCAATTCTCTTTCGTAAACAGATAATTCGATTTCATGTTAAAGTCCCAAACATTTTTGAGCTGGAATCGGTCTAGATTCTACATAAAGCAAGCTTAAGGGTTAGAAAGGCAGATATCACATTTATCTCTAACAACAGATGCTTCAACTACGAGCTGTTTTGCGCGCCCCACATACACCGTTGTATTAAAAAAAAACTCATTTATTTTCTTGTTTTTAAAATTTTACTCCATTTTATGGGCTTTTTATGCGCATCCCTGCCATAATTTGAAGTTGAGATTAATTGCTTGCCACAAAGGAATACTTTCTTAATTTATATCCTTTTTCAATTTATATCTCTCAAATTTCAGATGGTTTTTCCGCTATTTAATTTTTTATCACCTTCGTCACAACCATTTTTTAATGCCCCTGGCTTTATGTGTTGGTCAGACACACATTTACGTCATTTGTACACTGCTGTTCATTTAAATAGGTTCAACGTTTCGTGTTCGCTTTCATGAAGTATGTGGTGCACATAGTATTTTTTTAACTTACCTTGATCGCTTTTTATCACGAGAATTGTGTGAAACTGTTTGAATGAAAAATTTAATGTGTTTAACCCTTACGGCCGAATTAGCCTAGACTTAGAATAACTTGGCTTGACTTAGTTTACAAAATACTTACAGCCAATTATTCAACGCATCATCTTTTTGAAATTTTTTTTTATTTGACGTATTCCGTTTTAATTGCCATATGAATTTAATTTATCCAAAAATTTTGTATGCTATACAATATATGAAGGAATTTTATCAAAAATATTGAAAAAAATTATATGGTAGCACAGTTCTCTCACGTTTCTCTTTGAACTTAGAAACTTAACTTGGAAATCTAAAATCTGTAGTTTTCCAAGTTTCAAGTTTAGTTATTTTCTGGGTAACTACGTGGTGTGAAGGTAGTGTTGCCGGCCTACCACACCGAAGGTCCATGGTTCGAGCCCTGGTACAGGTAACATCAAAAGTGATTTGAAAAAAAGTTTTTCAAAACGGGGTCGCCCCTCGGCAGTGGTTTGGCAAACTCTCCGAGTGTATTTCTGCCATGACAGGCTTCTCAGCAAAAATTCGTCTCCTCTGTAGATGCCGTTCGGAGTCGACAAAAAACTGTAGGTCCCACCAATTTGTAGGGAAAATTCAAATCGGCACACCACAAATTGGAAGAGAAGCTTGGCGCAAAAATCTCTTAGGAGGTTTATGATGATATACTTGTTGTATATCGCGCCATAGAAAGAGAACTACGTATACGTGCTGCTCATTTGTTAGATGTAGAGTTTTCAAGTCAAGTTAAGTCTAAGTCTAGGCTAATTCGTCCATTATACACGTCCAAAGTTCATCGTCGACTTTAATAAAGTTTTCGAAATTTTCCAGTATACTTACGTTTCTATGCTTCAGTTACTGATACATTTTTTGTTATGGCTAAGGCTTGGGAACAGTTATGGTTAGATACGGATAGGTTCACAGCGGCTGTTACGGTAACGGTCACGGTTACGTTTTTTATGGTTTTTTTACTGTTACATTTTTGGTAATCGTTATGGTTTAGAAATAGTTGCGGTTACGTTTACGGCTACGGATTCCGTCATGTCTACGGTTATGGCTACTGTAACTTTCACGGTTACAGAGACCGTCCATTTAGAGTTATAATTTTAGTAACTTTTATGGTTACGACTATGGTCTTGTTAACAGTTGATTTTCCAGTAACGGTTACGTAGATGGTCATGTCTACGGTTCGGTGACGCATACGTTACGGTCATATAAACGTTTACGGTTACGATTTTGTTAAAATTTATGGACAGGGATACCACAATGTTAACGTTTATGGCTAATGTAACTTACACTGTTGCAGAGACCTTCAATTTAGGGTTATACTTTTAGTAACTTTTATGGTTACGAGCATGGTTTTGGTAACAGTTGATTTTACAGTAACGGTTACGGTTACGTATACGGTCAAAGTTTTGGTAATTGTTAATATCACAAATACGTTCAATTACGTTTATTGCTTAACATTTTATATTTTATTGTGTAACAGTTGCGTTTCCATTTACGCTCACGGATACGGTACACCTACGGTTATGGGTTTTGAAGCTGTTACGGCTACGGGCACGGTTAAGTTGCTGCTATATTTTAAAGAGCTGTTACGGCTACGGTAACTTTTTTGGCATGGATACCGTCAACTGTTACTCAAATGTTTACACACCAGTTAACGTGTACTTGGTACTTACGGATTTTTCATTGCGAACTACTGAACCTATATTTTTCTCGCTTATCCAAACAAGATTTATTTTCTCCCAGCATAGAAGAATTTTTTTAAAAAGCATTGCATTAAATCTAAGCATTGATTGTTCTTTCTTGCTGTTTTCTTACTTCAAACCATTTTTAACTACTTTCGTCATTGAACCTATTCAACTGATCAGCAGTGTATGTCATTGCTATTCACCATTAACCAAGTACACCATGTGGTTTTGTGTTTTTCCAGTTAATTTATTACAATTCCTTGTTTTTTTCGCGCAAAAGCAATTGTTGTAATTAAAATATAAAAATTGATCAAAAAATTGTTAAAAATTACATTGGATATTGCCACACTTCATTTAGCCATTTTCTTGGCACACTCTTTCTTTTATTGCGTTTTAACGGCTGATTGACTTTTAACGGTGCGTTTATTACGGTGTTACCTCCCTCAAGTTTCTACTGTCTGTCAACATTTAATAACTTTTAAATGGTTTCTGTGTTATTACAATTTGTAATTGCTTGTACATACTACTGACATATAGAAAACCCAAATTTTGGGGGGGAAATTCTGAATAGCCTTCGGCTTAGCCCCTTCCTATTAAAAACTCCTCATATTAAACTTCATGCATTAATTTTTATTTCCCGTTTTTTATTTTTATTTTCAGCTCTGTTTGGTGACTATGGCAATATTGGACGCATTCGTCGGCGTCATCATCCGCGTGGCACAAAACGTGGTCGGCCACGTGGCAGTACAAGGCGTGGCGCTGGTAGTAGTACATTGGGACGTTCGATTTCATCGCCGGCCAATGCAAACGTAACAACGCCTGGAACGCCAGCTGGTGAAGGTAGGTTATGCTGTAACTATTAAGGAAGTCAACTTCAAAATAGTATAAGGACTGAACAACGGCTCAAGAGGCTATTTACACTTGAGATATCTTTACAAGCTATCCTTAAAAAGTGAAGAAACCTGAAAACCTTAACAAATTTATTAGTCAGTCGTCTGAGTAAGAAACTACCGCAACTCGGCGAATATGGAACCAGGCTGTGTACCGCTTCTTTGATTCTCCTTTATTTGGATGATTTGCTTCAATCTCCACAGGTGTCTGTCGAGATACCTCGACTGTTGTTCATAAGTCTTGCAGCATGTATGCAGTATGCCGTGGATAAGCGTATCTATTACTTTTGATAGGTCATATGCCTCAAGAACAGTCCTTTGATGATAACTTTCTTGATTGAAACTGTTACAACTCCACTTTGTTAGCTGTCTTAGGACGTGTCTGTAGGGGTTCCCCACTTTTCTGTTTTTATATCTCTATCATAAATGACCTGGGTGGCGAAATGAAAATGGAAGTCTTCAGAGAGCTAGCTAACTCCCTCAGTCTCTTTGTTTTAACCTCAGGATGAAAATTCCTCAGTGCCTTTCCCAATCTCTTTGCCCTGACAAAAAGATCTCTCTCATCCTGCTTGATTTCCGCTTTGAGGTCCCTGATATTCAGCGCCGAAATGTTTTACTTGTTCACGCTCTTTAAGCCAGCCCACCGATTCGGCTATGAAATTTGTATGGATTTCCGGAATTCTGGCAGCTGGTATGAAGCAAGCCGATAATGGGAATGTCGATTTCGTAGGGTAAAGTATTACTGCAATAAGAACAAGGTCTAATCAACTATCGTGATGCTCTTAATGTCATTGCTGTGCCTGAGATGAATTGGGAAGATCTTCAAAGAAACTCTCATTCGGTGCCATTAACATTGGCATAGTTTGGATGTTCCAAGATAACAATAAGTCGTTGGTGATCAGATGCAAGACTCAGCATCGATGGTTAGTGAAGGCAGCTTAAGCGTCCTACGCCTACGATGGAAACATCTGGCTCTCTATAGCAGTTGTCTACATCAATAACAGTTCAATACCATGGGTCGGGGTGTGCGGTTGAAAGTATATTTTATTTGTACCTGGGTTAAGGAGCCTCTATCCGGTTTCCCTATCATAATATCGTATGCCAGCCGGAAATGCCAGGACGCCACGGTATCATAAACCGTTAAACTTCATGCTTAACGATGGAAAAGAGTTTTTTTTTATAGTTTCTCAGACAACGGGCATTGGACTCATTTTTTGACATAACAAAGTCGATCACTCAATTCCACAGATTTCTCCATGACTTAAGTATCAGTTTTATATGGCTATCTGGGTAAAGGGATATTGAAGCCACTGTAGAAAAGATAAGTAGGCCTGGAGGGGTTCGGATATCTGGCATGTTTCGATAGGTATACCCATACCCTCTTTTAAACGTAGTGCGCGAATGGACACAATAAAAAAGACTTTTATGGGATGGTCAGGACCTTCCACGTGCGAGACATGCAGGTTAAATTAGCCTTCTAATGAAGTGCAAATGCACTTTTGATCCGCAATAAATGTGCGATATCGTCCCTGGTTCTTAACGGACATTATTGAACAGCCACCCACACCCTTAAAATGGGCATACGCTGAAGAGAGGGGAAGTGTTCAGCATTTGCTATGTCCACGTCCGGCAGTAAGTAGAAGATGTTTAGATACCCTTGGTCATCCGTTTCGGAATGAGCTTATGGAAGTATCAAAATGTGAAAAAAAGGCATACCAAACTTAATATTTTTATTGGCTCTACGAAGTGATGCGGGCCCCTGTTGCTGGCATAGAAGTGTCTGAAGACCATACAAGATATCACAATGGCGCTATTTATGGCCTAAGTGGCGGGCTGATAGCTCTTTACTAGTGTTCTGTCCAGGTTTTTCTTCCTAACCTAAAACAAATTGATACAGCCATTCCTTTTCTTTTGGTTTAGGTTTGCCATGTCTATATATACACATTTATCTTGAATATCACTTTGACTCACACCATTCGTTTTAAAAAGTGTGTACAAAGTATTTAAGTGCTTGTTAATCCACCCCAAAATCACGCATTAACGCCACTCAAATATTTGGCACGTTCAAAATCGTTGAAAATACCCTTCGTATTTTTTTAAGGATATTCAAATCATTTTGTGGTTTTTATATTCCTTTTTAGTTGTAAAGTATAAGTTGGTTATGCAACTTCCGTTCTCTTTTTGTTAATCCATACTTCCCCAAGTCACGCATTTTGTATGTGGTTTCCTTATGGCATATCCGCTGCTCCTTTGCGCGACCGCTTTACATCACTTTTGTTGTTGTATTTAAGTATGCGCATAAGTGACACTTAAGTTAATGAGTCACACTTACCAGCTAAGGCAGGGGGGAAATGTGATCTTAAAAAAAAACAAAAATAAAAAACGAGAACGAAAAATATTTTGAGTAGGTGGAATGGTCGCAAGGATACGTGACATTTTTAACAGTTGCTCGCTGATTTTTTTTGCTGATACGAAAAAAAAATTTTATGGAGACTCAAATTACCAAATACTGGCACTTACAAAACATTGATTGCTTCGCTTATCTCCAACAAGTCAAGGCAAATATTTTTGATATTTCTTTTTATCAAAAAATCTCATTTAAGAAATTATTTATTTGTTTAAAGTAAGGCAATGAAGAAAAGAAAATAATTGTTTTTGTATTTCAAAGACCGCCAGTCATCAGCTTTTATCGATAACTGACGGTAAGTCGTCTTTCAAATGTTTTTCCCATCTCAATCGAGTGCTCCCCCTTGCTTTGCTGCCGCATTCGGGTGTCGATAGGAAAACTTTCTGTCCCGAAGCGTATTTCTTCATTAGGCTTGGATATTCCGGAGAAACTTTTCTTTCGAATACTTCGAGAACCATCCCATCTTTTTTCGACACTGTCCATGATTCCGAGCCATATATCGGAAAAGGTATGATGAGAGACTTGGAAAGCGTAAACTTTGCTCGTCCAGAGTTTATTTACTTATCATTGGCCGACTCAGTCCAATGTCGCATTTGTTGGCAAGAGTGATTCGCCAGTGATGTCGGAGCCTAATATCGTTTTCGGTTCTTAAATAGACAAAATTATTAACGATTTAAATATCTACAAAATTCGTGTCCGCTCCTATCCTCTTTCCTGGGATCTCCTCCAAAATTTGACGTGTAGTGTAGGTTTGGCCGACACTGAACTCATCAGGCCTAAAGCAGCACTAATCAAATACAATAAGACGATCCGACAGGGTTCAGTCTTTCGCGCAATACGCTTGATGAAATATTGTAAGCGATATTAAAAGGACTCATTCCGCGATAGTTTTTCATGCAGAGAAGCCTGGAAGAAGAAGTTATGCAAAGAAGTTGAGGGGTGCGCTTTATCAGCTCCTCAGTGTTGGTGTTAAATAACTAATCAGGCATTACGTGGACTCTGCCTGATTTATTGTTCTTAATCGGTATATTAATATTCGTACCTGTTGTTATTGCTCTCATCCCTTGACGGAATGAGTCCGGTATGCTAAAGTCTTAGTACGTTATTGTACGACAGCCATATGCTACCACATTTACATTCTAAGTGCCTAACCCGAAGGGTCATCATAACTCACCATAGTAGGTTGGGGTATATATTTATTCCATTGCCTTCAGTTGTTGGCAGAGATGTGGTCCCTCTAATATCTATATAGGTACGAGTACTCTCTAAACACAGTTCACCAGGACGCCATTTTAATTCTCACCACTGTTCGCCCGCGGATTGAAACTATCCCTCATTCGTCGAATATACCGGTATAATTTTCGAACGCTACTCCTGTTGGTTAGGAGCCCAATTTCTTCTCACTCAGGCTTTTCTGCCACTCGAGGTCCTTCCTTTCCAGTGAATCGCGATACCTTTATCGCACTTGCTATTTCTTCGCGGTAGCCGGTATCAAATTACTACGGTGACGGTACGGAGTGCTTCCTAGATAAGCTCCCACTGCTCTGTGCCGTGGTGGCGCGCATATACTCAAAATTAAGTAAAATAATATACAATAAAGTAGAATAACAGTAAATAACAGAACACAACAAGATATATCATAGCATAACATAAAATAACATAACACTTCATAATATAACACAACATAACATAACATAAAATAACATGATAAACAAAACATAAAATATCATAATAAACATAACATAGCATAAAATAAAACAAAACTTAGTAAACATAATATCATTGCATGCAACATAAAAACCATAACATAGCATAACATAACTCAACATAGCCTCTTAAAAAAAAATTATTTTCCATATGTTATCCTAAAACTAAATACTACATATAATATCCTTAGCATAGTGATAATATCTGGCTGCTACTTCAAATCACGTCCAGTTGATGCTATTAATCACTTTGATATATAAACTATGCGTGCGCCTTTTCGCTGCCGCCCTCACTTTCTGCGCATTGGTCTAGCCGCCTATAGTTGAATGCAACACGGATTGACATGTGGCACATGCCACTCCAGATACATTTGTAGTATATCGAAGCGAAACATAGAGCAGCTAATTTCGTATGCAGACGCACTCGTTGCCGCACTTCCGCTTTTGCCTATACGTGATTTGTCAACGATACCGCCAGTTGACCTCTGCGACATCATCATCATTAGCGGCGCTCTTTGTTTAGTGCCCAGTCGCATTGGGACGTGGTCTCCTATTTAGCATGTCTGCTTTATTCTTTCATTCTGAAAACGTAACAATTTTTCACATTTTTACCAATGTCTCAATGTGGATTTGGTTGTTATTAACAATAATGTGCTTATCGATAATTTCATGTACTTTTTTTTTTTGGGTGGAAAAACCTTGAAATCAATGCCAAAGTCGTAACAGCTAATTTGCTTGTGAACCTTTTACGTAATCTCACACTCAATGCAAAGTCATGTCTAAGCACACTATGCGCATCGCATTCGGTTGCAGTTTAGTTTTAAGTCCATTAACGCTGTGAGGGAGAGCGCCACCACCGACTTCAGACCTATTTGTAAGCTGCTTAATGCAATTAGTATTGTTGTAAGCGCATTGTCAGTTTGTAATGTTGTGGTGCGTGCCAATGAGCTAATGGCGGAAATTAACAGCAATTATAGACTATTTGCGAAAAGGATATTGCGATATGTGTGGGAGTGATCCGCTTACTTCCAATATGTTGTAGTCTTTGGAGTGCGTTATTATTAGGCAAATATAAGTAAAATTTATTAATGCTTGTTGGCAGACATTTTTAAGGAATATAATAAATTAAGAAAGGTGACTATTTCCATCACAAGAATTGGTTTCAATCCTAGGCCACAAAATTCACGACCAGGAACTAGGTGGGAGGTTGCGAACTACCCAAAGCGAATCTGACTGAGAACTGTTCGATCGGGAACCAGTTGAGAACGATGTAACAAGTAATTCCCTGATCGACAATTTCAAACACTCCTGTGACATTGACATGCAACATTGGGCAGCTGAATGTATTAATTGAGTGTTGAGTTAGAACTGGTAAAGTCGTCAAAGGGTTAAGCTCACTGCTAGTTGTTAGCTAATCGAATTTTCGGCAGTGAAAATCTTCAAGTCACTGATGGGCAGTACTAGGGGTAAAGATAAAGAAATGTTGCTGTCCATCTGTATAAGCTAGTTTTTATTGCAACCAAAAAAATTCTCCCCGAAGGTTTGAGAAGTGTTACGGGATATGGGCAGTCCTTTGCTGGAATTAATCCAGTACGCAAGCGTATTAACTTCCCTCTGCTACAAGTACGACTTCCTTGACCCCGCGAACCTTCGATCGTTGATTTTAGTCGCCTCTTTCGACAGGCACAGCTTACCACGGGTACGTCCACAGCCGCTAACTCGCTGGGGCTGCAATACAAAACATCCCAGTAGTAAGTAGGAAGTCGCTGTAGGAAGCTGAGGCAACTCTACAACGTAGGAGAAGAGATCTAAGTAAGCGCTACTACAATCACATCCATTAAAAGGAACTTACATCGCAGGTTCAGGGAAATGGCTGTCTGCAATTCGCGCTTCACCGATGCCTCTAAAATCACCAAACTTACTTGTCCCAGCTACAACAAGCAGAGAACAGTAGACCAGCTCAACAGGTCAAGAAAATGAATCTTTATAATTACAACCACGCTGACGGGACACTAGACTCTGGGCCAACACGCCGAAAGAATGGGCAATCCGTTCAATGTAGATGTAGAGGGATGCAAAGAAACAATTGAGCACTTCCTATGCGAATGTCCAGCACTAGCGCACATTAGGTTTGCAACTCTGGGCAGTTACATAATACCACAACTTAAGGGCATCGCGAAGTGCTCACCATAGGCAGAACCTGATGGTTTGTGCGTGACTAAAGCAAAGGCTAGAAGCAAAAGAAACTAACAGCCGCATCCTGACAAGTGGATGGTTCCACGAGAAAGTGCATCAAAATGGCGCCCATAGCGGTACTTGATCTCGGGGATATTTTCCTCTCCCGAGCGGCACAGCAACCAACCAACTACAAGAACACATAAGACGGCCATTTGATTCAAAGACAGGCTCTCAGCAAACTACAGCTCAGGGAACGTCATTATTCAGGTAAAAGCCTATCCGTAGCTGCAGACTTTCCTGTCAAAGGCTGTAAGATCACGAAAATAACTTGCCCTGACCGCAAGACGAGAACAGAGAGCCTGTTGAGTAAATCAAGAAAAAAAGGTCTCAGAATCATAGGCACAATAATACAGCGCAGGTCTTGCGGCCAGCAAGCCCCGAAGTAGTCTGCAGTTAAGTGGTTACTCACATCCCAACTTAAAGCAATATCAGCCAAGAAAAAAACCATTGAAACCGCTAGGTTCCTGCGACTTTCGTTAGAACATGTTGATGGTAATGATAGGTCAGGAGAGTCCCGAAAAGGCGGAGTAAGCATTTCCACTACAACAACAACATTAATGCATTGCCTAAGACGCTACCTTCTAGCGAGCTTAAGTGTGTCAGTTGTAAAGCTGATCTAGAATAGCGAGCGCTTTTATTTCGGATAATTTTGGTGGAAGCCTACTCTGCCAACAGTTCTCATTTCGGCACCTATACAAAGTGGAGGATTTTAGATTATTCGAAGTCTGAGAGTCTAATGGAAAATTTGGCCTTTAAAAAAGCTGACCACCTGTTTGACCTATCTTTAATCATTAATTCATAAATCGTGATCAAAAGCTAATCTGAGTCATGTAAAGCTTGCCAGACTATGCATCCCTTTAGGTCGAGACGATTAAAATTTATTAGATACCAACGCTATTACGAGTGCTAAAGGTTATCACCACCACATTTAAAACTTTTCCCATACAGAACTAGCTTACGTTTTCATAGAATGTGAGCCTGATACAGAATCCTAGAAATGTTGTTAACTACATCTTAATTTTATTTTCTTCTTCTCTTTCAACAGATGGCACCCCCTCAACATCAGTTACCAATATAAGTACCGAGTGTACGTTCACACCCACCATACCGACAACACCAATGAAACGTGGTCCAGGGCGCCCACGCCTCAAGACTGCCGGACCAATATATCAGGGTACACGTGGTGCTCCACGCACACGTAAACCCATCGGCCCACTTGTAGTGCCACTTGGTCACAGTCCTGGCGCAACACCCATGACACGCAGTCCCGCAGTTAGCCGTGCGCCAAGCCCTAGTTTTTCGGAGCGTAGCAGCTATAGCTTAACCAGCGCAACGACTTCTAAGCAAGCGGCCAGCGTCACGAGTACACCAAACAAAGAAACAGGCGCAGCGGGAAGTACAGCTGGAGGAGGTGCGGAAAAGTAGCTTTTTTTTAGTGGTGGAACAGCTAAGTAGTTTACCCGTAAAGTTTTTGTAAAACAATTTTTTTGTTCCTTTTTGTGTAGTTTCATTGACACTTACTCGCTTTTAGTAGTTTATGTAAGTCTAAAAGTGTTCAACGATTATTTATGCATTAAACAGATGTATGTTATAGGTACCATGTAGCATTATATTATCTTAATTATGTGTATTGCTGTAAAAATAATGCTTTTAATGTAATTTTATTTGCATTACGAACAAAATTGTACTACATCTCGAAAAAATTATAGTAAAATATAATTTTTTTACTGTTAATTTAGTTCTATGATAGCGGAAAGCAATTTGGCTGCAAATATATTTTTTAAGTATATCTTTGGTATGGATAGTAATGTAAATAAAATTGCATGTAGCATTATAATTCATTTCTAAATTATAAATATTTAAAAATAATGCTTTTAATGCAATTTCATTTGAATTACCATCAAAACTTTAGAACATTTCGAAAAGGTTGCCGTAAATTATAACTTTTTTTTTTACTGATAGTTCAGTTTAATGCCAGGGAAACACAATTTTACTGCAAATATTTCTTTAAGTATGACCTTAATATGTAGTATAGTAATGCAATTTTGTTTGCTTGTTCTTTCGAATTCGAAGTGTGTCCGTAGCTATCAAATAAAATTGCATTACTAGCAATGGTTTTTTTTAATAAAGAAGTGGTTACTTGCAAATTTCCTTGTTATCTTTATCCTTATTACACTTGATTTAAGGACGTGAATAAAAGTGGTTTCGCATAATCGGATGCAGTTTTTTCGGTAAAAAATAATTTACTGCTGATTCGGACAAAATTTAAGTTAAAAGCAGTATTTTTTTGGTACAAAAATATCTTGTCCGGTTTCATTGAACGTTGAGAAAGAAAAAAAGTTTCCCAAAATACTTCAAAAAATATTAAAAATTGAAACGATCAAATTTAGAATTTTTTGTATGTAAAATCAATTTTTTTTTAATAAAATCGGCAGTGGGGAAAATGTGCTACGTATCATTCTGACCAACCTTGCTACAGAACCTATGGTTTGAAAAGCGGACTTCAAATAGTTTCATGAGCAAAGTTGGTCAGAATGATCTGTAAACCTTTTCCACATTGGTGACTTTTCCGTTTTTCCCCTCCCCTACAAATTAAGCCACTCTAATGTATATTCTCTAGTATTTTTAAATGAAAAAAGAAGTTTTTCTACAATTATTTATAAGTATAGTTGTGTATGGTTAAATGTGTTATGTTGAATTTTTGGATTTTCGAAATTTTATCTACGAGAATTTTCGAAAGCCAACGAAAGAAAATATTATAGTAGCAACTTTCAAACAAATTGTAGAAATTATCCATAAAATATCTTCATAAAGCTAGAGATTGAGCTGCCCTACGTTTGTGTGAAAATCAAAAGCTTATAAATCGGTTTCCTTGTAGTCCATGTTGCCACATAATACCTTCATCCATGCAACAAAAATAAATAAACAAAAAAAAAGAAAATAAAAAAGTACTTAAATTTCAGCATACGATTTATAATGAGATTCATAGTTTATTACTAAAGAAATTGTAAGTTAAGCATATAATATAATTTTAATAATTATATTTTTCTCATTTAAAAGTCATATAAATTTGTATTCTAAGCTTCGTGCACATTTTAGAAGTTTAAAAAATTTCGAAAAATTTCAAGAAGATTTTGAGATAGTTTTGGAATTGGAAAACTGAGAATACAATCTTTTGGCCCAACACTTCACTTGCACAACGACTGTAAATAGCTGAGATTGAAGAAAGAAAACCATAATTTACTTTATTTTCATGGTATGCTCTCTAATGCTTCAAAATGTATTCATTAGTCTTATTTATCAATCTTCTTTGATACTGCAGTAAGTTAAAAAAATATATATATATTTAAACCAGACCTGTTAAATAATGATTACTAGTCCTAATGATTACGGCATTGCTTAATTAATTTCTTGAGTATCCATTTAATGATTACCAGTTACTTTAAATATTTAATGATTAATTTAAAAATAATTAATTTTACGATTATTAAGAAAATAAAAAATTAAAAAATCTATAATCAAAAATAATTTTAAAAAAATGTTGTTTTGATTACTTATGATTACTTTTGTTTTTCTTTTGATTATTTTTAATTTTTTTCAGTATTATTGATGTGTATATTTATGTGCTTCTACAACAATACTGAAAAATAATCACAAAAAAAAAGCAATAAAAAAATTATGAAAAGTAATCAAAACAACTTTTTTTTAAAATATTTTTGAGTTTTTTTTATTTTTATTTTAGTTTTTTTATTGTGTTTTTGTAATCGTGATCAATTTTCTAGAAAAACAATTAAAATAATCAATACCAATTAAAAAATCCGTCTTAATAATTAATTACTAATTACTAATTAAATTTAACAGGTCTGATTTAAACCTTAGCATTAGTTTTAAGCAAAAAGAGGTCAGATTTAATAATTTATTTATGTATGTTATAGTTTAAAAATCGTACGTAATTACATATATGAACACAATTATTGTAATTCTATATATAAAAACTAAATAAATTTATATCGGAGCACCAAATACCCTTGAGTTTTATACCGCTGCAAAAGCCATTAATTATATCCTTTTATACGGGTTAGGCCGCCTAACACACCATTCAACGCCGAGTGAAATAGAGTGGTATTAAGAGAAATTTTAATACAGGGCTTTTTTAAAAAATATTTTTAAATGGGGTGATCTTCCACTCAGCCGTCGAAATACTCTTCATAACAATTCATTTAGATACCAAGGAAGTGTAGATGAGCAGGTACTCAACATTTAAGTAAGCCTCCGAAAGTATTAGTGTAAAGACCAAGAAAGCATCAGATGGAGCTTGGGATGTACATGGATTTGCTTTACCTTATTTATCACAGTATATAGACATCGAAGCGATCTGTTGGAAGCAGCCGACTTCGAATAAGTCGTTAAGCGCCACTCCCAGTAAGAGGAAAACTGAAAAATCAGAAATGCCCAAAGTCGTAAGTACGGCTGTCTAATCAGTCGCTATAATTATGTTGCATCTATGCAAATTAGCTTCCGAAATATTGTAATTAAACAATTGACTTATGCAAGTTAGTAACAAATCCGCTGTAGCGTAAATTATTAACAAAGGCAACAAAATTCCATGTTACGATAAGACACACACACACTTACCCAACTATACTGAAGACATTAAAAATAGTAAAACAACAAACTAGTCCGAAAAAACACTAGTTTACAGATGTTCCTAAACTCCCCACAACACAACCTTCTCAATCATAGAGTAATATTTACAAAGGAGCCTTCACCTTTAGGAGAGGATCCTGCTTCGTCACGATCCACAGCACTTGTTCATATTAAAGATAAACCTCTTCTTGGCATTATTTATTATTTTATTTTATTTCAATTTATTTTATTTAACTTCATTTTCTTTTATTTTATTTTACTTTATTTTATTTTGTTTTATTTTAATTTAATGTAATTTAATTTAATTTAATTTAATTTAATTTAATTTAATTTTATTGCATTTTATTTCAATTTATTTTATTTAACTTCATTTTGCTTTATTTTATTTAATTTTGTTTTCCATTGAATTTTATTTTATTTTATTTTACTTTATTTTATTTTGTTTTATTTTATTTTAATTTAATTTAATTTAATTTAATTTAATTTAATTTAATTTAATTTAGTTTAATTTAATTTAATGTAACTTTAGTTTAATTTATTTTAATTTAATTTGATTTTATTTTATTTTATTTTATTTTATTTTATTTTATTTTATTTTATTTTACTTTATTTTATTTTATTTAATTTAATTTAATTTAATTTTATTTTATTTTATTTTATTTTATTTAAATTAACTTAATTTAATTTAATTTAATTTAATTTTTTTTATTTATTATTTTACTTTATTTTATTTTGTTTTATTTTCTTTTATTTTATTTTAAATTATTTTATTTTATTTTATCTCTTTTTATTTTATTTTATTTTATGTTATTATATTTTATTTTATATTATTGCATTTTATTTTATTTCATTTTTTTTTAAATAACTTTATTGTATTTTATCTGATTTTATTTGATTGTGTTTTATTTTGTTTTATTTTATCTTTTCTATTCTATTTAAAATTATTTTACTTTATTTTATTTTGTTTTATTTTATTGTGTTTTATTTTATTTTATATTATTTCATTTTATTTTAAATTATTTTATTTTATTTTATCTCTTTTTATTTTATTTTAGTTTATGTTATTATATTTTATTTTAGTTTATGTTATTATATTTTATTTTATATTATTGTATTTTATTTTATTTCATTTTTTTTTAAATAACTTTATTGTATTTTATCTTATTTTATTTGATTGTATTTTATTTTGTTTTATTTTATCTTTTCTATTCTATTTAAAATTATTTTACTTTATTTTATTTTGTTTTATTTTATTGTGTTTTATTTTATTTTATATTATTTCATTTTATTTTAAATTATTTTATTTTATTTTATCTCTTTTTATTTTATTTTAGTTTATGTTATTATATTTTATTTTATATTATTGTATTTTATTTTATTTCATTTTTTTTTAAATAACTTTATTGTATTTTATCTTATTTTATTTGATTGTATTTTATTTTGTTTTATTTTATCTTTTCTATTCTATTTAAAACTATTTTACTTTATTTTATTTTGTTTTATTTTATTGTGTTTTATTTTATTTTATATTATTTCATTTTATTTTAAATTATTTTATTTTATTTTCTTTTATCTCTTTTTATTTTATTTTATTTTATTTTATTTTATGTTATTATATTTTATTTTATATTATTGTATTTTATTTTATTTCATTTTTTTTTAAATAACTTTATTGTATTTTATCTTATTTTATTTGATTGTATTTTATTTTGTTTTATTTTATTGTGTTTTATTTTATTTTATTTTAATTTATTTTTTTATTTATTTTATTTTATTTGGTTTTATTTTATTTTAAACTATTTTATTTTATTTTCTTTTGTTTTATTTTATTTTATTTGGGTTTATTTTATTTTATTTCTTTTGGACTAGCTTCAAACTACTGCTTATATGGAAAAAAGACAGTTTGCTGCCTAGTTGGACTTAGTGTTCATACTAGTTTTGTAGTAGTTTACAATTACTTGGCTTGACTGCATTGTTTATAAATATGTTAATATAGTTGTTGTTACTTTTTTTATTAGTTCAACTATTTTTTAGCTGAAATACAATTTCTTAATTTAATGAGCCGAGTCAGCAATGCCACACACTTGCTCACTCACACTTCCCAGCTTTCTTCATTCAAATGAGCTAGCTTGATGGCCAAAAAACAAAATCAACCACCAAGCGGCAAGTTACCCACAACTGAAAACTCACACGTTTGCTGCTACTGGCGGCTCATGGTTGAGCGACAAAAATGTCAGACACGACCTCACCACAGGATTCAGATGCGCTATTAAAGATTTTTATCATTTTAACTACATATTTTACTGGTAAACAAATTTTCGATAAAAGTGTGAGTGTTGTTGTTGCTGTTGTTTTTAATATAATGTTTATATTAGTAGATTTTGTTTTTTTTTTTTTAAGATTCTTTTTATAGTTGGTTGGCAGCAGTTACTACTTTGTATTGTCAGCAATTCGTGGGCAGACTGCCCTTGCATAGAGAATCGCAAGCATGTACGAGGGTGGCGCATTCTAGGTTTATTATGGACAGGTTGATGTTGATTTTAGGCTCCAACAGCATACTTACTTGACCAAAATCGCCTAGTAGGCCCATCACCAGTTAGGAAAGCAGAAGAGGTTACGCTTCCGGCAAGAGCTCGGTCTGATGTCTAGCTAGGCCTAAGTCTCAAAATGAAAATATCCGTCCCTGGTATAATAACATTTGTATGTAGATGTTTAAGACGATTATTTTTCCAAACGCGGGGGCTGCTGTTGCGCTTTGACTTTGTTGCTGTCGCAGTAGCTCACATTTGTTCGCGATGCGTTTCTTATGCAAATTAATTGGATCTACCTACGGAGGCAAGCTATTTTTTCACCCACCAATGTTTGCTGCAGTAAATTACTATGGCTTTTCTCATTCTTCTAAGCAACAACCATGTAACTTTTGTATTACCTTTTCTGCTCTGTTCACTTATGAGCGCTACTAAATTAGTTGTTTGTTATTGTTATGCTGATTAATATCTTACTAAATGCTTGTTGCGATAGGCGTAAAGCGTTTGTCTATTTGTTTTCGATTTAACTGACAACGACCGCAAGAGGGCGGGACAATGGTTTTGTTGTGGTTGCTATAAAGCTGTTGGTACAGGTGGAATTGTTTACACTGGTTCGTAGTTAATTTGGCAGTGAAAGGAAAAGTCAAAATTATTTTTTTGGTTAGTCAAGCACTTTCCTTTGATGGAGTTGTGCGCTGTGCGCTTTACTCCAATCAAGGGGTAGACAGTTGGTACCCCTCTTTGATAAAAGAACTTTCGAATACAGCGGTTTCAGACATTTATATGACCTCATACCGTCAGTGTTATTCTTCTTAAATGTTTGTCACAATAAGTTGCGGAGATTATACTAATAAATATGTTAGCTTACTCGTCTCCCGAATAAAATAAAATAAAAAAAAAAATTAAATAATACAAAAAAAAAAAATAATAAGATAAAATAAAATAAATTAAAATAAAATAAAATAAAATAAAAAATAAACTAAATTAACTTCAAATAAAATAAAATAAAATAAAATAAAACAAAATAAAATAAAATAAAATAAAACAAAACAAAATAAAATAAAATAAAATAAAATAAAATAAAACAAAACAAAATAAAATAAAATAAAATAAAATAAAATAAAACAAAACAAAATAAAATAAAATAAAATAAAATAAAATAAAATAAAACAAAACAAAATAAAATAAAACAAATCAAAGTAGAAAAAAATAAAATAAAATAAATTAACTTCAAATAAAATAAAATAAAATAAAACAAAATAAAATAAAATAAAATAAAATAAAACAAAAGAAAATAAAATTAAATGCAATAAAATAAAATACAGGGTGGCGCAAAAGTAATCCTCCTATCAGAAAATGCTATAAATTTTGCGCTTGGCCCCTAAAGTCAGTTCTGTTTTGACATTTGTGTAGTAAAAACATGCGAAATACACGTTAATAAACAATGTTACGCTACACTGCTCCGGAACGCGGAATATTGCTGACTATTTATTTGACCAATAATCGGTCGGGGCCAAACGGTTACTGTGAATGGTGAGCGCTACAGAGCAATGATCAACGAGTTCTTTTTGCCGCAACTTGATGAATTGGGGTTGGAAAACATGTGGTTCCAACAAGACGGTGTAACAGCACACACTGCACGTGCCACAACCGATATGCTGAACATCGGAAGCTTACTTTTGCGCCACCTTGTAAAATAAAACAAATCAAAATAGAAAAAAATAAAATTAAATAAAATGCAATGAAATAAAATAAAATAAAATCAAATGAAATAAAATGAATTAACATAATAAAAAAACCAATATATATGCTTCTCGGGGAAACCTCTCACATCTTCGAGTCTTTACTGCTGGGAATATTTGTTGCAAAATTACTTTCTTGAAGTCACAGGCAGCATTCGTGGCCTATAAAGAGGACTTGCTTAAATGCAGCTCCGAATGCAAGACCGGAGATTGTGCTCTGAGCTTCGCCTGCCGTTATTCTGAACTTGATAAAACCTTTCATATACTGTATTGGTTTTGATCCAAATTATTTTTGTGAAACAGATAAACTCTCTTTGTGAAACTTTGGTAGGAATGTGAGCCCGGTACTGTTCAAACAATCCTTCAGATATATCGCCTTCTAAATTTAACTTCTCTACCTCCTAACATATGCTTTCATTGCGAGGACATTACAGCAAGAACAATACAGAATCAATAAAAAAAAGGCAACGCGCTAAAAAACAGATATCTTAGACGCACATCTGCTCGTATAGATCACCAATGGCACAATCCCCAAAAATCATCATGCGCCTGTTACAAAACTCCACTCATCATACTGAATGAGTTCAGACTACGTTGTCCAAAGCCATTCATTATGGTTAAGATGACACGCTGACACGCAAGAAATGTGTTGGTGATGATAAATTGAATTAAAACGTAGCGCAGTTGTCCCACATATGTGGCGCAAGATATAAAAGTATGTAGCGAGGATCATTTTAGTAAAGGAGACGAAAAGAAGGAAGCATGTTAGAAAAAGATATCCTTGAAGGGGAAGAAGTCTACATAATGACGCGCACATTCATCATACGCCAAGGTAATCAAAGGACAGAAAAGATATCACTCCAAAAACAAAGAAACAAAAGCAGCTCGCATTTATCCTTAGTGATCTATAAAAAAAAAAAATTGGGGTGGATCCCGCGCTTAATCTAGTAGGTGTATGCGTATAATGGCATTCTACTCCACTGGAGTTTAAAGAATAAAAAACGAAGTGAAGAGAAGGAAAGTTTAAGAATAGACAAAATAATAATAGTATCACAAAGGAAGGAGTTGTTAGAATTATTTGGCGCATCATAAGCCACGATGTTGGGAAATATTTATTTTTTGTGATGTTAAATGAAATGTTCAAGGATATTGCCAACTCATCTATAGATACCAAAGAAACAAAGGCTCAAACATATTTGCGCACAAAAAGTCCTAGCTTAACAGAATTATGTATTATATACCCAGATGTAGGTATTGTAATTCTGCGAACAGTGGCTGCCAAGGCTTAGAGTTTCTTTAATTTTATGAAAGCAAATACTTCATCGCCAGACAGAGTTTTTCGCTTCTTTACTCAGTCCAGAGAAGGCCCAATTTATGGCGTGCTGGCTAAATCCAATGATATCAATATCATAACCAGCCCCAAGCGATTTAACGATCTTCTAATTTTTTTCTACCACCAAGTGCTTTTTAAGACTGAGTAGACAGTTCTTATCATATAAGTTTTGATGTATTGCTCGGAAACTTGGCAGAGGTCAAAAGAGGAGGCTCTCTGAAAAATTTATGAGCGCTCCCTGATGGTATGAGCATGGTGCAGTTAATTACAGGCAATGTTATGAGAGTGAGTTCTGGCTTAAAGGTGTGAAGGTGAGGAAGGGGGAAGCAGCACTGATTTGAAAATAAAAGGTGGATAATGCCTTGGCCTCCCATATTGTTCGCTAGAACTTATATGTATGTAAATAAATTAACCTCGCTTTGGAACTGAACATACTTAAGATATGTGCGGAGCACCTGTTTTCAAATGCTCTAAGAGAGAATGAACCTGATAGCTTATTTGGGAACAAGGGATTTTACGTTCCAACACTTTATGACGAGCTGTGGATAGCAATATCCTGACCTTAAACCAACCAAGCACCGGGAAGTGACGGAATACCTGCTGACTTATTTAAACATGGGTGTGAAGAGTTGCGAGTGCCTCGAGATACAAATACCGGATTATTTTGGGAAGAGGTGGGGCAACTACCAGCTCCCTGCGACTCGTTCCTTCGCAACTATTCAGAATCGTTTGTGTATTAGAAACCGAATTACTATCGCTTGGAAGAGATTTTTCACTCTCATCAACAGTTATTTCCACCACCAGCGATTTAGACCTGGTTGAAGGCCCAGAATCACTCACTGGTTGAGGGCATGGAGAACTAAAGGAAATAAGCTCATTTCCATTATTTAAAGTCAATGTGGGAGTCGAAACAGATGCGTTTAAAGGATTTAAAAGCTACTTCATATCGAACACATTTTACATTCAGTAATTGCATTTCTTTACCTTTGCACTTTTAGTGGTTCTATATGGTTGGATAAGTATATGTCTGCCAATTGGAGCTCAAGTGCTCAATACTCAATGCATAAGGCGAGTGATCATCATCTGATCTATGAAAAAACTTCGAAGCCTACTCTTTATAGCCCGGAAAGAAGTTAAACTTATACCGATTTGCTAAAGGATGTTGAGCAGCACTAGCTGCCTCATCAAGATTGGGAAATTGCTCACGGATCCTTGTGCTAGCAAGCGACAAAGAAGGTGACTCTCTATCGTGCGATTTCAGTGGTACGACCTAAGTCGCTTAGGTGCATGCTCTTAAGGGGTAGTGCGAATCGAGAATGTGACCTTGGACAGGTAAGGGTCTGAAACTCTATTTATTTGAAAGTAAGGCTATATTGCACTGAGTAGGCTATTGAAATAATGTTAATAAAAGTCTCAGCTCATAATCGACCTAATATACTAGGTGGAAGCATAGACGAAGACAGCATGAGATGCAATGAGCTTTGTAGTATTCAAAGGAAAAGTTCTGTGGATGTATCTAAAATATTTTGTGGTACTACCGAAACTGGGTATATATTTTCAATATACGAAACCCCTACTATTGATCATATTTAAAAAATACGTTTTATTTTCTCCATAAACTCTTTGCTGCAAACCCCTAACAACGGTATCCTTTCTCCAACTTCAACTGTTGTGTTGTTGTATGGCAAATTACTGCATTAGAAGCAAACCATACCTTTACAATACCATACGACGATGAAGAAGCGGCTAAAAAGAGGTTAATCTTCGAAACTATTATCTATTGTCTACTCAGAAAAGATCTACACAATACGGTCTATTATCCTATTTTCTTCACACCGATACGCATCTCAACCACAAAGGATACGAAAGGATTAATTTACTTTGAGTTGCGTGCAGGAGTCAATACAAAGCCAAGGATTCCTTCAACTAGCTGCATTCTTATAATGCATTTTTTAAGGAAACTTCAATCAAGTTCTTTAATCCTTTGCATCTTGCAAGATATGCGATTCAAGGTTAAGCAGGATGCAACGGCAGGATACCAAGAGCAATTGTTGGGGCGTTTTGTGTGTGCGTTTGCATATAATTTGTTTTTCAGGTAAATAGTAATATTGGTTATTGTGCAGCATATCCTGGCAGGATTCCTTTGCTAGCGCTCCCAATAATAGCCCGCTTAATTGCTTTTATTTTTTAGTTACGGCAGAATATGTTGTGGCTTCGTTTTATATTGAATTGATGATACTCTGAGCCACCATTATTTATGGTATTAAAAGCAGCTGTTTTTGCACTTTTTTCTTAGCGCCAGAACAATGACAAGTTGGGATTTCTTGAATACAAGCAAAGGGTAGCGAGTTCTTGTTCTTCTCAGTACCAAGACAGCGGGTCGAGTTTTACTTGATCGAGGGCTGCTATTCCGGGTAGAAAGTGTGATAAATTTTGCCCAGGGCCTGGCTAGGTTTTCGCTTCCAAAACCATGGGTCTGGCCAAGGAAAGCATACTCAGGTACTACTCAGTTTGTTAATGATTTTAAGTCAGCGCCTGGGTATTAATGTCTATCTAGGCGCTGCCAAATTTTTCCAAGGCAATGCCAATTTAAAAAAAAAATCATTGCATCTGAGACAGCATCGAACCCGGGCAATGAAATCTTTTCAGCAATTGTCAACTTGCCCTAGAACCACGGTAGATTCCGTCACACTAGCATTCTGGAGATGATACCTGGAAACTAACGTCAAGTGGCTACACCACTCCGATTCTCTCTCTAGACAATAACTTCTCCATATGAGTCCCTGAGAGGCACGAATGGGAGCTGGTCCCAACTGTAGACCTGCAGTCCACATCCATCATCACGTATGGCTCCAAGCTTAATGGCAAGGTAGGCATTTACTCTGAAGAAGTCCCAATTTCGTTAAGCATTACGACACCGAGTATGTTGGCTACTTTCTGAGAACACAACATCAGTGTCGATCTATTCCGATAGCCAGGCAGTGATCAAATCCCGTAAAGGCAAACAGTACGGCATCGAAGATATCTATCGATTGTAGACAGTCGCTGAACGAACCAGCTTTGATATACACCGCAACAGTGATGTGGGTACCAGGCCGCAATAGTGTACCAGGGAACTGCACCGCTGACGACCTAGCGAGGAAAGCCACTGAACTTACGGAGTCAAGCCAAGTAAAGCACATGGCTACTCCTCATGTCACAAGTAGGTGGGCACTGGAACCAACATCTGAGGTGTCGAGGCAGACTAGGTCTAGCCTAAATGAAAACCAAAAGGAGGGCACTGTTTGATGGGGTACATGGTAAGGACAAAGGCAAATTAATCTCGGCTCTGCTGAAATAGTTTTTGTTCGATTTTAGAAGAGGAAGGGCTTGCGACCAAACCAGTGGTAGCACAGTGGGCCTAAGTAAGCCACTCTTCTAGGCTCGGCGACCACAACAATAACCAAACTTTACCTAAGTTCGGCGCTCTCGCTACTCAGCGGTGGTACTAAGTGAGTTAGAAATGTGCTCTCACTGCTCGGTTGCATTTTTAGATTACAAAGATGGCGGGAACAAGAGCCGCTTGGAGAATCGTTCAGCTGTCTGCTGTCAAATGATAAATTTGTAAGAAAGCGTTGTCTGTGAATTATATGTATATTCGGGTTTTTAGAATTTTTGTGTGTCTGTCTGCCTGTATATTTGTTCGCGCATCACTCAAAACCCGCTTTATTGAATTGAATGTAATTTTTACTAATGTATTGCTAGATATTACACTTAAAGTTATTAATAAATTTTACTACACGGAATTATTTTATTTCCACAGTGGTGGAGGAAAAAAATTGCCTAACATACTTTTATTTAAAAAGTGAAATTGTAAGTCTTCGCACCAACTAACTACGGCATGGAATTTAACATATTTCTCACCGATGTCTTGCTCTAGTTATATCTACCTATCGCCAGCTGCCTTACATTAAAATTTTATTTTGTGCATGTCGCAGCCTCGCACAGCCGCGTGCAATTAAAATGTAAATAAAAATCAATAACCTCAGTCAGCGCAATCATGGAAGTACAATGAAAGGCAAGTTGCCACTACAATCAATAACAAAAACTAACAGCAAAAACAAGTAAAGTTAACGGAATTC
>OX465288.1:20634019-20661519 GCA_949987695.1 Merzomyia westermanni | reverse complement strand
TATTATACTCAGACCTCGGCATATTTCAATTGCCCTAAATTTATAAAGATTTTTTAGAGCAATTTCTTTTTTGCCACTAATATGTACAGATTAAAAAAAACTCTGCTTGGTAAAATTCATTAAAAACTTTAAGTATGACATTTAGCAATACTTTGGTGAAAATTTTATTTTATTCTATATTGCGGGTTTGCAGCAATGCACGGACAAACATACAGATATACAGACAGACAAAAATTAAATAAGTAATTTTTTTTCTTACATTACTTTCAATACCTGGGCAACCTACCTTTGTTCCACATATATGAAGTCGTTGGCGAGATAATAGCAGATATTCAAAGGAATAATTATAATATGATTAGGTGGTAACCCTTGCATCAAAAGTGTAACATCAGCAAAATTTTGATGTTACAGTAGTCGATACTTTTAACAATATCGTTGTTCAAGTAACATAAGCTATACTTATTTTTTTCGTTTATTTCATTTGCGTTGCACTCTCTTGTAATTCGCAACCAGCTAATTAAATATTTCGAAGATATAGTTTATGTTTTGTAACCCCAAAACGGGGGTTTTTCACAGCGAAAATGAGGAGGCCATCCCGCGAATTCCCCAGAGCCAATAGTGCTCGCCCCCAATTAATACATACAAGGTGTAAAGTTGCCTCGCACCCACCGTTCTATATGGAAAAAATAATTTAAATAAATAAAATAATTAAATAAATATTATTGAAAGGGTCCCTCTTAGATATGTGCTCTGCACTGCCCCTTTTCCTCTCTAAACCAATAGTATAAATAATAAAATATATAAATAAAATAACTTAAAAACTAATCGGCCCCCATAAAGCTTAGACAATCGTTTATACAGTTAGTAAACAACATTGGCGCCAGCATGGAGTCTTGTGGTAGTCCAAAAGGTACTAGTTGTTTTTGGTTCCATATACTTGGCTTTTTTAATCTTAATTAGTTGCTTATATATTGCGATACATTGGCTTAGATGTGAAATCATCTCTTTGATGCGCATGGTGGACAGATGCTCTTTCAAAGTAGTTGAAGTACAAGCGCAAACCATTAACGGCCGTTTCAGTCTGACTTTTGATCCTTTTTCTCATTTGGTATGAAGTTAATATAGTGTCGTCCGATAACGCCCTGTACTCGATACCTATGCTCACTTAAATTTTTGTGTTAAAGAATCGATTCCAAAAAAGTATCGAGGGAAAGTACTTGATAACTACTTTTATCGTACTCATTGAAAGACGTGAGAAAATGAATCCTAAAGCTACACTGCCACTAATTTTTCTCGTCCGGCAGCAAACACACATGCACACACATATATTTTAAAGAGCTCACCCGATGTAGACAAAAATTACGCGAATATAGACATTGACATCTATCAGCTATTCCGGAGGACCCGTCGGCGGGTCAAAATTGTAATAGAGTTTTATGATCTTTATCGACTTAATCGAAATTCACTTGCAAATTCCGATTAAATCGATTGAATTCGCCCATGATCTATTACATTTTTCCCGTCGGCAGTTCCGTCGGAATAGCTGATAGATTCCATTACCTGGGCGTTAAAAAGAACGTGCTCGAATTTGTCGGCCGAGAAAAATCAGTGGCAGTGGGATCGTAGTCTAAACATATAAGCCATAACACGATGATAGGAAATACGAGCAGAGAAATGGTGAATTAAAACTGGATTTGGTTTTTTAAAATTTTATGAGCGTAACGTAATATCCGCCAATAAGGAGAACACCAAATGGCCAAATTTAGACAAATCTTAAATTTATTCTAGAATTAACAAAGCAACAACGGGAAGAGATAACGTACGTGCGCGTTCGATACTGAGTTCACTTACTCAATACCTATACTTGTACTGGAATTATGCGTTCGCTTACAAACACACAAACTCTGGTACTTGAATCTTGGTTGACTTGTGTGACTGCCATGTGTACGAACTGATCAGATCTGTTAAATAATGATTACTAATCGTAATGATTACCGGTAAGATTAATTATTTTCTTGAGAACCCATTTAATGATTGATTACCAATTACTGCTTTTTTTTGTTAAATTTAAATTTTTATGATTATTTTCCAATGAATTAAAAAATTAATCAAAAAAATCATAATTTTCTACGATTATTAAAAAAATCAAATAAAAACCAAAATAATCAAAGAAGGTTGTTTTGGTTACTTTTGATTATTTTTAATTATTCTTGATTTTTTTGATTGTTTTTGATTTCTTTAGTATTGTTGATGTGAATATTTAAAAATTAAATATTTTTTTTTTTTAATTTTTATAATAGTAATCAATTAATCATTACCTTTTCTTTAAAAATAATTCAAATAGTCATTACCAATTAAAAAATAGACGGCTTTTTTAACTGGTAATAATTATTAGAATTGTTTTTCAAGAAAAGGCAATTATTAATTGATTAATAATCAAATTTAACAGGTCTGGAACTGATATGACCACATCCAATCTATTTGGTTATTTCACAACGAAAACCTGGCAGCCAAAGTCTTTCTTCTTAAGTCCACGTATTCTTTGTGTATATATTGGGGCCAACAAGTGGCGTTGAAGTCAGGTGAGCTCATGAAAACGTCTTTAATGACGTCAAGAAATTTTTACAGTTAATGAATTGCAAATGCTATGGTTAAGTTTGCATAGGAAAGGGTATATCCCGTTACAATATCCGAACCGATGTTGTTTCACAGTTAGGAGGCTCTTCCCAGGTAGGTTATTTTCCAATCTCTAGTTCACCAGCTGACCAAAAAGCTACAGGGGATCCATTACATTGAAATGAAATAAAGTTGACCTATCACGTACATAATTTAACATTTTGTCCCCCTAAGCAATTGCAATGAATTACTCTGGCTGTCAAAGCAAATTATAATTTTATTTGTCATACCTTGCTGTTCATCAAGCTTGACATTAATACCTTGGTGTAATTGAATTCGTAACTTTTAAATAGTCAGCCGACTGCGACAATGCATTATATAAAATAGTGCTATTGTTGTTGTATGTAACTATTTAGTTTGTACAGTAGTGGGAAGAATTAATTTCAATGCTCCGACTGCATCCTTAGATGAAGCCCGTAATACTTTCGTATGCTTGTTTATGGCAAATACTTAAATTACTTCTTCCAAAGTTTTACTGCTGAATTTATGTACACCACTGTATGAGTAAATATTTTTATTACATTTTTAGTGTAATTTCGTTAAAAAAGGTTAAATTATAAACAAAGTCAAAATGACAAATTAACAAAATGAAAAGAGCTGGTCTGTTGTAATAAAGTTGTGGGGGAGAATCTTGACACATTAGTAAAAAGAAATGTTAATTAAGGGAAAACTAAAATTTTGACGAAATATTACCCAACTGTCAAACAGGGTTGCCACACAAACGTATGTATAAGATAGAAAAATATATATGTAGGTATGGATGAACTTCTTGTTCTATAGAGCGCTTTAATAAGAAAAAGTGGGAGCTGGAAAACCCAACTTAAATGTAATGGAAATGCGCTGTCCACTTTTAATAGGAAAATTATGAGCAATTTCGGAAGGCTATGAAAATTTTCTGTCAGGACCTTTACAGGTGCACAATCGTGGAAAAGCTAGGCAGGCCTCTTTCAGCTCCCTTCTACATTTTCTGGGAAAAACTACGCGCGCCTCTTGCAGGCCTGGCAGACCCTAAGCAAAGTTGTCTATTGTAACGAAAATCTAGCCAACTCCTAGGTTAAGTATAAATTTTCCTAAAGTATTTTTTACCCGGGAAACTACTTTTATTTTCATAGTAAAACAAATGGAAGGCTGCGCAGGGCATCAAGTGCCGTATACTTCTGCAGACGGGCCATAGTCAAGAGCTGGAGAGAAAGAGTTGTACACTGGCTTTATAAGCCGCTGCTCAGGTCGATATTCTGCCATGGCAATCACTGTTAAAGGGCTAGTATCTGTATTGCGAACGAATCTTACCACTGAGGATGGCGGAACGCCGAAACCAGTTTGTTACAAAACCAAATTTGGCAAGGGATGATGCAACGTCGTTCCAATATGCATCCACTTTCTACCCTGTCGGAAAATCAACAAAGCAAGAGAGCTCTGGTAGGTATTAGTGGCTCACTTAAAACTATACCCACCTAAACTTTAAATATATCGCCAGTGGATATTGTTGGAAAGGCGAGCGCGACCAAGGCGCTAATCAGACTTCGTGATAAAGGCTCATAAGTTACGAGCACTCGAGCTTTTTTTTCGGTTATGATTTTTAGCACAGGTCGGACAGATTACTGAGTACCGGCGAATGCTTCACTTTCTAATTTCAATACGGCCATTCAATCGAAGGAGGAATGAGGAGGTGGCTGACAAAAACTTTCTGTAAGTTCAATCTGCCTGATCAGGGTAGTGCGAGGCGGAAGTCGCAGCAAAAAAGGATAGAGGGCTTAGGATGATATTCAGTGCCACAACGGTTACTCCGACAGGCAATCATGTGTGCTAAACTCAATCGTTGTGCTATTTGTTATAGTGTAGGAATGTCTGACTTCTCTTTCCATGACTCTAGCTAAATATTAATGATGTTAGGTCCCAGGACTTATCAATATCCCGGTTCCACGGTTCTGCTGTCCATCTGCAGTTCGTTCTTGAACAGGCGGATGACGAGTCGCGATTTCACTTATGCAGGGATTTTACTTCAGGATCACTTAAGATTTCAGGGCATAAAGCTCACTTGCCCCTGCTCAAGCGTAGTACACGCTGTGCCACACAACATATAGGAAAGCCCTTCTTACTGCAGTGGAATTGAGAATGAAGTGGTAGAATCAGCGATTTACTTCATGCTTAGTTGATAGAACTTAACTCCTTTGTCCAACTACTAACTGGGTTAATGCTGCATGTTTGCAATTATCGCCACAAAAACTACAGAAATAATTAAATCAGTCACCAAAATTTCGTTCGCTAAGGTGATCAAATGAGTACAAACGAACGCGTTCCAATTAGTTACAGACGAGCAAACAGATGGTCAGATTTCTTGGGTTCTTGTAAAAATGCAGACAGGGAGCAATGAAATAAAAACAAAACGAGCGGGAAATGTGAAATTTTTGGTGATGAATAATTGAATTTGGGTTGGATTTCTTCTCATTTTTGTTGTTGTAGCTGTCATAATAATTAAGAATAAATTTGTTTTTTATTTCGTTCTTTTACTTGCAATGGTGGACTCAAGAATGTCAACAATTGTGCGCGTTTAAATGTGGTACAACAGGTATTTTCAATTATAAATGCAGCAAGTTGTTGTTGTTGGCAATACATATAAACTTGTATTATTTATTTACTTCGGCACTCACATTATGATTTGTAACTTCTCTTTTATTTTGTAATTTTAATTTGAAATTTTTACAAGTTTCACTCGTTCTTGTTGTTTTTGTTTTTTTTTGTACATTTATAATCTTAATGCAGCTTTCGTGGCTACAACTTCCTCGGCTTGCATTTCGATATGTTCGTTTTTCCTCTCTTTTTGCACTTTCAACAAGTTACTTCGTTTTCTTCTTTCTTCCTCTTTTTCTTTTTCCTTTATCAACAGATGTGCCACTTGCCACACAGCGCACTTTAGGCTGCTGTCGTCCTGCCACTTTTTCATTGCACGCATAAATCAATGAGGCAGCAACAAGTGGTCAGGTGAAAATGTGTTGAGAAGGCACTTACTTACATACGTACATGTATAAATATGTATGTACATACATGTTTATGCACATATTTTATAAGATACTAAGAGCAACAATGTTGTCAAAATCTAATTGACTCTGGAAGTTACTTCAAAAAACAATGTGATCTTAACAGCCAATAGCCTAAAATAACATAGAAAAAATATATTTATAATAATGTCGTCAAAAGGCAGAAGCAAATTAGTCCTTAAACAAAGATTTGTTGTAGGTGAATTTTGATTTTGGGATTTTAACAATATGAGATTTGTAACTATAAAGCATCTATTAATTTCTTAAAACCCAAATTTAAGTTTGGCAGTTGAAAAGGCATTGCGCTCTACCTTTCAAATTTCGAATGAACCGTCTAACCGATAAGAATTAAACAGATGTAACCCGTATACCTCAAATTTCCTTCTATCTATATATATGTATATATAGTAGCAGATCCGCAAACGTTGTTCTGGTAAAAAATTTACTTGAGTCTCCCTTTTCATTAGATCCATATTCTTCTGCTTGCCCACCATCATTTTCTTCCTCTTTATCTGTTTCTCCGTTTTCATATCGTTATGTTTTATTCAACTTACCCTATCTCTATCACTATTACTATCACTATCACTATCACTATCAATATCACTATTACTATCACCATCACCATCACTATCACTATCACTATCACTTTCACTATCACTATCACTATCACTATCACTATCACTATCACTATCACTATCACTATCACTATCACTATCACTATCACTATCACTATCACTTTCACTATCACTATCACTATCACTATCATTATCACTATCACTGTTCTCTCTTTATGGCGCGATATACAACAGGTATATCATCATAAACCTCCTAAGAGATTTTTGCGCCAAGCTTCTCATCCAATTTGTGGTGCGCCGATTTTGAATTTTCCCTACAAATTGGTGGGACCTACAGTTTTTTGCCGACTCCGAACGGCATCTACAAAGTAGACGAATTTTTGCTGAGAAGCCTGTCATGGCAGAAATACACTCGGAGAGTTTGCCAAACCACTGCCGAGGGGCGACCCCGTTTTGAAAAACTTTTTTCAAATCACTTTTGATGTTACCTGTACCAGGGCTCGAACCATGGACCTTCGGTGTGGTAGGCCGGCAACACTACCTCCACACCACGGCGGCCGCCACTATCACTGTTACTATCACTATAATTATCACTATCACTGTTACTTTCACTATCCCCATCACCATAACTATCACTACCACTATCACTATCACTGTTACTATCACTATCATTATCACTATCACTATCACTGTTACTATCACTATCATTATCACTGTTACTTTCACTATCACCATCACTATCACTATCGCTATCACTATCACTATCACAATCAATCTCACTGTCACTATCACTATCATTATCATTATCACTATCACTGTTACTTTCACTATCACCATTACTATCACTATCACTATCACTATCACTATTACCATCACTATCACTACCACTATCACTATCACTGTTACTATCACTATCATTATAACTATCACTATCACTGTTACTATCACTATCACTATTACTATCACCATCACCATCACTATCACTATCGCTATCGCTATCACTATCACTATCACAATCAATCTCACTGTCACTATCACTATCATTAGCACTATCACTGTTACTTTCACTATCCCCATCACCATCACTATCACTACCACTATCACTATCACTGTTACTATCACTATCATTATCACTATCACTATCACTGTTACTATCACTATCATTATCACTGTTACTTTCACTATCACCATCACTATCACTATCACTATCACTATCACTATCACAATCAATCTCACTGTCACTATCACTATCATTATCATTATCACTATCATTGTTACTTTCACTATCACCATTACTATCACTATCACTACCACTATCACTATCACTATTACCATCACTATCACTAGTACTACCACTATTACTATCCCTATTTCTATCCGTCTCGCTATCCCAATCTTATCCCAGTCCCTATCCTAGAAACATCTGCTTGCTAATACCCTAATCAACACTTTAAATTTGATACCCATATCGTGGAAATATCTTAGGCGGCCACAGCTGGTCCCCATTTTGGTCAATATCTCGAAAACGGGGTCTCACATGGGACTAAGAACTTTTCCTTGCTAAAACCCTAATTAACACCTTTGATGCCCATGTTGTAGAAATTTCTTTTAGTGCCACACCTGGTCCACATTTTGGTACATAACTCGAAAACGGGTTCACATGTAGTCCGAAGAGCTCCTCCTTTTTAGAACACTCATTATTACCTTTTATTTGATACCCAACACATTCTAGGGCCACACCTGGTCCAAGTTTTGGTCAATATAACTCCAAATATAAACCAAATCTCTTAAGCGGTGTAGTAGTTTGGTGGCCTACAATGTACGGAAAACTCGACAAAATTGCGATATCGTGAGCTCTCAGCTGTATTAATTTTTCGGTAGCAATAATTAAAGGTTTAGAAAATTTTTTTTTATGGAAAAACCTTGCACAGAGAAGGCCCAAGAAAGTACTTTTTACATAATGGAAATCGGTTTAGCCGTTTAGACATTTCTAGTTTTTTCTTAAGATCGGTTCTGATTATTTCAATTTCATTTCATTTATATATATATATATAGATATAGACATGAATGATATGTCTTTCGTATGACCGCGATGGATGTCTAAACGGCTAAACTGAATTGAACTGTACCCAGTGAACCTTGGAATACGAGTATACGCTAGAAATTTCATAGAGAAAGTTTGTCTTCCTTTTTTTTTTAAATTGCCCAAGCGGTTAGAAGACCATTTAAAGAAGAAGAAATAACCTTTTGGCATTCTTTTAAACGTGGTTGTGGCATAATTAACTTGAAATTGCTTATCATTTTTCTTGTTGCTTTTGTAATTTAAACGTATTTAATTAATTTCCCACCACCAAAAAACCCAACGAAATTGTCAGGAGTAACAGTTTATTATTAAAAACCAATTCTGTATCTTTCAGTGTTACTCTCTCTCTCTCAGGGCTTTTTTAGTTTGAAAGTTTACTGGTTTTACTCGGACACTGGTGATAAAATCTATGCTATTTCAAGTTTAAACATACTGTAGGGCATACTCAGGCTTCCGAATAATCCCTCAAAATCAGGAGTTTTAGGCCGAACCCCTTTTTTATAACTTGTTTCAAAATCGCTTAAGTGATACAAAGCGTAAGGTTTTAAGTAGGATTTTGTTAGTAAAGTAAATAAAATAAAAAATATGTAAGGCTTCGTGGAACACTTTTTTTCTAATAATTTGTGTGAACAGATTACACTGTGTAACAAATTAAAGAAATTTAAAAAATTTTGTTGTAAAGCATAAATAGCTCTATCTTCCAATACTCCTAGTGACAGCTGAAGAAAGGCCATCCATTACGATGGAAGAACCTAGGAAAGTATGATTTCAGATCCCGTGGTGTTTCCGCTAGGCACCAGTTAGCAAATTGTTAATGTCAATGAATAAAGTAAGAACCCACAAAAAAGTGAACCTTTCAAAAGCATATCGAATACGACCATAATTATCTTTTAAACTTAATGACACATTATATTGGTCAACATTCAACAAGTGACATAAAAACCCACCTACTTTTACAGTTAGGAGTTCATTATAGTTACTAAATCTTTGTTGATATCCAATCACTTTCCCAAAGTCCAAACAATAGAGCCACAAACCACGAATGGAGTGATTAATCACTGATCTCCTTATTTAATATGCCAATTTACGAAAAAAATCTGTGCCACAGGCGATGGCTTAAGAAGCGCAGAAAATAGACAACCCAAAATAAGTAAACAAATACAACCATTTAACCATTGGCTGCTGCTGGACAACAATTCAGAGAATGGTATAAATTTCATGTGAACAACATTTTTAGCTAATTTAATAAAAAAATTGTAACAATTTTAAATGTTGTTGGCGCATGCACATGAGCTGCCTTGGTAAATTGAAGCTGCTGTTTTGTTGCTTTTTTTGTTGTTGTTCTATTATTATTACAAGGCAGCAACATTTTGTTACCTTTCGCCGGTGCATGTAAGCCATTAAAAGTGGGAAAATGAAAGAGACGCGCAGAGCAAAAAAATTAAAAATCACAGCCTCTTAGACGGTTAAATAGCGACATTTAACAACATCGTAATTGCCAACAGCGACAAGGAGCCAACGTCCATGGAAATACAAAGATAAAACGGCAGCAGTAATAAAGAAATTGTAATAGCAACAACAACAAAAAACTGACTGTACAAGTGAGAACAATAGAAACGCAAAACATGGAAAAAGTCTAACTGATTGCTTTATACCTTGATGCAGACTTTTAAATTCATTTTCGCTAAAAGCATTGAGAGAGTTAAACTGTCAAAAGCTAAAAATTCGCTGAGAGGGAAAGTGTAACAATAAGATTGCGTGATTGAATTCTAATAAAAAATTTAGCTTCTGTCAAATGCATTAGGCTATTTACAAATGGCGGGAAGTTCATAAATAACAGCTTAAAATGAAAAAAAAAAACTTTTAAGTATTTAATCAATTTCAAGTAAATTGCTCCACGATTGGTGCTTCGTAAATATGGTTTCAAAAATTCAAATTCTAGAAATTTCTATACCAGTTTACGTGTTAAATTTGATTAGTAATTAGTAATCAATAAATTAGACGGCTGTTTTAATTGGTAATGATTATTTTAAATGTTTTTCAAGAAAAGGCAAATATTTATTGATTACGATTAGAAAAAATTAAAAAGAATAAAAAAAAAATCAAAAAAAAATCTAAAATACTCAAAAAAAGTTGTTTTGATTATTTTTGATTTACTTCGTTTTTTTTTATTGATTATTTTTTATTTTTTTTAGTACTGTTGATGTGTATATTTATGTGCTTCTACAGCAATACTGAAAAAAAAATCAAAAATAATGAAAAGTTATCAAAACCACTTTTTTGGACTATCATGATAATCATGATTTTTACGATTATTAAAAAAAATCAGAAAAAATTTAAAGTAATCAAAACAGATTTTTTGATTAGCTTTGAATTTTATTTAATAATCGTAGAAAATCACAACTTTTTTAAATTATTATTTTTTAATTAATTGGCAAACAATGAAAATGGATTCTCAAGAAACTAATTAATCAACCAGAAAATCATTACGATTAATAATCATTATTTAACAGATTTGTGTTGAACACAAAACAGCTGATGGTTTGCCAGATTCGCCCGAAGTAGTCAGCAACAATTTTTCGGACTAAAACTTGCCACTTTAGAGAGTGAGAGAACCATATCTACTCAAAATTTGTTCCTCTCAGTGGACAGCGAAGCTAGTATGGGCATGATTTCATGCAACTTATGACTAATCCCGGGAAGAAAATAACCTAGGAAAATCTATACTTAACCAAGGTTCTGGTTAGATTTTCCCTACAATAGCCAGGGCTCTGGCATGGATAGCATTTAATTCCCAATTTATGGTCAATTCGTCGTATAGTTTGCAAGTGTCTGGCTAGTTTTTCCCTGGTTACGCTTTGATTGAAAAATCTAGCAGAGGGCTGTAATAGGACTACCTAGTTTTGCTCAGTTTAGGTGCATTTAAGTTATTTAGTTGCTGAAAAGATTTCATGGATGGTAAAAGTTCAATGGAGAGAGAAGACGACTGTGATGTGGAGGTGACCGGGCACGATGCTGCCTCAGAGACAATAAACTTTTTTTTTTTTTTTCAATTGTCATGGCTTCGGAATAACTAGCAGGGCCTAGATAGACATTACTTCAAGTCTCCGGAGGATAATAGAGCAGTGGGATGGGATGAGCAATGAAAATGGCCAATGAAATTGGACGCGGTGAACCGCTTTTATATCAGCCTTAGTAGTTTGATTTCAGGAAGCCACTTAACTATGGGCAACTGGGTATAAAAATCTAGGAAATAGGTGCGAAAGAGAGTTGTTAAAATAAACAAAAACAACTTATATCAGCACTAAAAAAAACATCCATATTGTTGCTGTAGTATCTATTGCAGTGCCATTTACATCTACTTTCAACAGCATCCAAAGTACTATGCAACAGCAGCAGCACCAAAAGAAATAAAAAAAAATTAAAAAACAACAACAAAAAATTAAAATACAAAAACTTAATTGATTCATAAAAATGTTTTGTATCAACTTTTCCCACTCTCCTCACAATTTTGCTTTTTATTTTCTTTCCCCGATTGCTTATAAACTGCCAAATGTTGTAGCTTTATTTCAAGGTATTACAGATAGCTTCACTGCAGTCCATATCTTCATGTTCTTGGTTATATATGCGTGTGGGTATTAAAGGGGGTTGATTGTTTTTAGCTTAGAATACATTTAGAAATTGTAAATTATAAAAAAAAACTAAGAAAAAAAATGTTGCACATAAATAAAAAAATTTTATTAATTATGTGTGCCAACCAGTGTTAATTGTTAATTGCGACTTCTACAATTAATAATTTTTAGTTGTTAATTGCAACTTTTACAATTAACAATTTTTAATTGTAATTGCAAAAATGTACAATTAACAATTAATCAATTGCAATGCTCGCAATTAACAATTAATTAATTATTAACTGTGTATATCTATAATTAACAATTTGTTAGTTACAATTGTTTTATGAATTTTACAATAAACACCCTACCTGACATATAGCGATATTATATTATTAGAAGGGTACCGTGGTATTTTATTGCGACAAACTTCTACTGCAAGAACATGTAGGTTATATATATTGCAAAAAATTGCTTGATTTTTTTCAAATATCAATTTCGTGACAATTCTGTGCTCCTGATAAATTGTATTGAATATTTGAATGAAATCAATCAAGAATTACCGGGGTAATTAATTGTAAAAAATGGTTAATTATTATTAATTGCTTCATAATACAATTAAAAAATTAATTAGAATTTTTTGAATTGTAATTAATTTAATTTTAAATAATTTAATTGCAACCATCAATTAAGATTTTAATTGCAATTAATTTTAGATCAATTTATATAATTGCAACTGCTTTAATTGCTATTGATTTAATTGCAATTACTTTCTTAATCAATTAAAAAATTAATTGATTAACGCCCAACACTGGTACTGAATTGAATTTTTGCTTTTACGTCCTGTACCTTTTCAAAGTATCCATGACTATAAATGAGCTTAGGCCAAGAATAATAAATTTTAAGAAAATTGTTTAATTTTTATTTAATAATTAAATTAATTACACTATTGTTGTTGAAAAATCCGACAGCCATTATATAGGCATTTTCTAAATAATTTGGATATGCTGAATTCAATTGTGTTAACCGTTTTGCAAAGTTAGCTTAAAAATAATAATTTTTTCCTTAAAAAACCCAATAAAACCACCAAAGTCTCAAGGAAAAAATAATTTTTTTAGCTAACTTTTGCAAAATGGTTAACATCATTGGATTCAGCGTATCCGAATTATATACAAAAAGCCTAGCATCCGTCTGTCGGATGAAAAAGTTTGAAAAACTAAAACATTAAAAGTTTTCAATTGAATAGAAAAGGAAAATTTTAGAGAGAGCGTCCATAGCTTTTATAGATCCATTTCGGAAGCTGGTTAGCAGAGCGTACCACAATTTCTCTGATGAAGAAGCCTAATAAATCTATACAAAAAAAAATTTTCCTTTTCTATTCAATTAAAAACTTTTAATAAATAATTCAATTATTCAAATAAAAAAAAATAAAAAACAATAATAATTTTTATAAAAGTTATTATTATTTTTGGTCTTTAGTTAAATTATAGTCATAGATAAAAAAAAATGTTTAATAGACAATTTGAGGTAGCACACTCGATTTTTAAAAAATTTAATAATGGTTCCAAAGAAAATTTATTAGTTTGACCCAGAGTCGTGAAAAATATCCAAAATTTGCCCGAATGTGATTTTTTTTAATCATCTTGCATTCTACGATAATGGAAAATGCATCTATTTTTTTTTGATTGCGACATAAAATACCAAAATAATACGAAACAATTTTTTCAACTTCTAACCTTCCATTGGCTTTCTAGAGATAAAATGTTTATTTTTCTCTCTTGAAACTATAATTATAAGTTTGTGTTTTTAAATTATCGCAACCCCTGCTCTAACTGGCGAATATTCGAATTGTTTGTTGAACTGTGCGCCGAATTTGAAGTCTCTCCCTCACAGGAAAGTTACATATCATTTTCAATTTTGCTTTATTAATGATTTTTCGATCAAAACAAGTCCCAAAACCCGAAAATAAATTTTTTTTTCAAAAAACCGTTATCGCCAAAGTTTTTAGCGCATACTTTTAAGTGGGACAGGAAATATGAGACAAATTCGTTTTCATTAAAAACATTTTTGCATGCATGCTTAAAAAACCCTTTAAAAAAATGGCGAAAGGGTAAATTTTTTGACCAAAACACTCCTCAAAACCCAAAAAATATTTTTTTTTTTTCAAAAAAAAACTGTTATCGCCAATGTTTTTAGCGGACGTTTTTGGGTCGGAAAGAGTATACATGAAAATTTTAAAATCAAATGAAAATTTTTAGTAGGTCATGAAAAAAACCTTAAAAATCAAAGTCGAAAAAAGTCAAAAAAATGAAATGTCGCAGGCCGAAAATTATTTTTTTGGGTATGCGTAGTAGAACTTTTTTTTCCTGAGCACAAAACCTATCGAAAAATTGATGGCGCGATATCGGTTAATAAATCGACCCAGTCTAATACAGAAGCATCACTCATGCCCAACTCTCAATGATAAGCTAAGAAGGCGCTTCTCCATAAATCAGTTAGAAAATGGCAAAAAGAATGTGAGAAAATGCGCTTAGTTTTCAGTTTTAGTCATATTTGATAGGCTAACAAATTTTTTATGTTATTTTTGAAAAGCAACTTGCAGTATTTTTTAGGTGAATATTAGAGCAGCAAACGCAGCCAGTGCTCATCTTGTGTTTAGCTTTTTTGTTGTTTTGTTTAATCAACTTGTTTTGCTCTATTTTAATGTCACTCTTTACTTAAAAACATAAACACACTCCTTCAAATATAATCTACAGCGAAACACCCAGGTAGGGAGAACAAAATATTAATTTGAAACCGGAGTTTTCCAACTCATCTCAAACCCTGCGGGTTAGGGGTTTAGAATATGCCCGAGGTAGGCATACCGGTCGTAAGAGGCGACTAATATGCACAAAGGTAATGACGTGCAACTCGATGGCTGATCTACGGATATGATGCCTCTCACCTCTCATTACCCATCTCTCCTTCCTTACGGAAGGAGGGGTGACATGACCTAGAAGGTTCCACTGGTCATAAATCGCTACCACGACAGTCGGGCAGTACCGCAAGGGAGTACCGGAGCGTACCGGGTTCAAATCCGGCCAAGGACTGTTAATTCGACAACACTCTCCAAAACCTTCGGGGAGTGTTTTTGTCGTTACTACAACAACAACAACAACAGTAGAACTTATTTCATAAATTTACTCCTATATTCTTAAAAAATAAAAAAAAAAATGTTTATAAAACCCTTATAATTCAAAATTTGGAAAAAGCTTTATACAATTTTTGGGGGTTATTGTTTTAAAACCCAGATTTTGAACTTTATTATTCAGTACATAATACACTTATAAGGATAAAATTTGGTGTGTACATTAACGTTAAGGCAGAAAATAAATTTCTAAAGAAATTTTTGAAAATGGGAGTGGCACCTCTCACTTTTGATTAAGTCAAAAATAAAGTAATACAAGGAATGTTTCGAGAAAAAGTGGGCGAAATCGGTTAAAGGCCACGCCCACTTTTATACGAATGATCTTGAAAAGGATCATAGATATATTTAATAGGCAATAACTTTGCGTCCAAAAGCTTTATACCATTTCTATTACACTTTCCAAGTGTCCGTGAAGGAAGAAAGTCGAAAAATATAAATTTTTGAAAACGGGCATGACCACGCCCCTTTTATAGTGGATTATTCCACAAAATTTTTTATGCCATAACTCCTGAAGAGATTGTTTTGATAAATGTTTGTTGTAAAAATGGGCGAAATCGGTCAACAGCCACGCCCAGTTTTTTAACATAATTCTGAAAAATTTGTTGGTAAAATATAAAACGCGATATTTCTATAACCATGCAAGCTATATCAATAAGATCTTGCACACATAGTAAGCTTTTGAAGCAAAATTCGACCACATATAAATTTTGTGGATTTTGGTTAAGTAGGCGTGGCACCGCCCACTTTTCAGTATACAAATTCTGCTATTTTTTATATTTCAAAAAAAAAAATGTGGTTAGCAGTGGTTGCTAGGTCAGCTATTTATATACAAATAATTTAATTTCCCCCTCAAAACTCATAACAGAAGTGTTTTTATTGAAAACAAGCAGCTGACTTTATAATATGAACTGCAAACTATTTAAATAGACCTGCGTAAATTGGTATGCCATAATAGATCACTACTAGGTATATAATGTTCGGTACCACCCGAACTTAGACTTCCTTACTTGTTTTAAATTTAAACTAGTTGCTTTGATTGCTGGGTACATTGTTGCATAGAAACAAAAAACCACCTTTTCCGTACGCACACCTCTAATCTGCTTCCAACAACAACCATTAGATATGCAATAATGTTGGAAACAATAAAAAGCGGAGTAATAGTTAGCGCTTTTCAAATCGTACCTGCGCATGCGCAACCAACGTAATGAGCTGCGAACATAGCTTCAGACATGCGACAAAAAAGAAGCAAAGAATAAAAGAAAATAAAAATATTTCAGGAAGATCGTTCAAACGAGTCTAACAAACACTGAAGTAACCGCCAGTCTTTTTTTTGTTTATTGAAATTTCATTTAGAATTAAAGCCTGAGACTCTCACCCGTAAAAAAGCGTTACCGCTGTGGTCGAGCTAGTACCGGCGCGAAACCGATCCATATCCGTCAAAAGCTTATCCAGATCAGTAATGTGCCTCTAAAGATTCGTGAAGTATTTTTGACTTTTATACATAACCATTGCCGGAGTTTCATACAAGCCCCAAAGGGGACAATTGTTACTTATCGTTACTATTTCCAAGTAGCGCCTAAAAGTACACCGCAATTAAGCGTCACATATACAAGCAGATCGACAGTAGCGATAGCATGGTGATCACGTGTAGTCAAAGAGTTTCATTGCAGGGAAATAAGACACCATGTCAAGCAATATAATTTTCACTTGGTTTATAAGCGGCCTTGCTTAAAGGCTTTGTTTTGTGGCATTTTCAATAACTCACTTTAGCTAAGTGCAAAGGTCTTAGCTCGTCGAGCGCGTACTCGCTCTAACGGGGGACGGAGGTATCCAGGAGATGTCAGCACAGCCTTTCCGCTTTTCTCTTTACCAACTAGCTAGGTGGAAAAATTGTGCCCCTCGGCGGTGATAATTGCGAAAGGCGTGAATGCCGCTGTGTCTTTTGGGGTGCACTTCCCCTCAACCCACGGATCGACCTACCAAGTTCTAGCTGGTGCAACTCAGCCATTCCTTTATCTTACGAATTTATGGAGGTGGTTTTATCCAGCCAAACAGTTAGCATCCTAATTGATTTCCTTTAATCTCAAGCTCTTCGAGCCCCGCTGTGGCTTTTGTAGGTGACAGTACCGCATCTAACAATAAGTCTCACCACCCTTAGCTACGGTTCAACTGTTGGCGCTCTCAGTCGTTCTGCGGGTCGCACTAAGTGCTACTGCTGCTGATCAGTGTGACCAGGTTAGCCTTTTCGAGGCTAGATTTGTTGTTGTTGTTGTTGTAGCGACTACTTAACCTGCCTAGGATGTCACCCCTCATCCAACACTGTTATCAACAGGAGTGGACCAGAGTGAAATTGGTGTAAGAAGAGTGGGCTCAGTTGAGCAGATGAACAAATGGTTAGTATCGTGGGGAGACACGCCGCATGCCGGTCAGACATTTGGCATGCCAGAGTTCAGTCTGGATAGGTAAGAGTTTAGTCTGTTACAGTATCCAGAACGAAGTTGAACCAGCGTGACTCTTGTCTCCCTGGGCAGTTCGCGTTCCTCGTCGGCAATAGGTGGGGCTTGTGCCTGTAGTACTGCATTCACTGGACGAGACCTGACAAAGGAGTTTACCGACTCCGTGTGGATGAGGTTGAGGGCCCGCCGGTGCACCTTTGTATCAAACGGCGAGAAAATGTGATGCCGGATATCGTCATAGTGCTTACGGAGGTGACTCCTTATTCTCCTGGGAGGCGGATTTTCGTTGAGCAGGTTCCTGTTCGGGTGCTGCGGTTTATGGCAGTTGAACAGGATTTGCCTGGTCAACATCTCACAATGCTCTTTGACATCGAGCATTTTTGCCTCATTATGAAGATGGTGACAGTTCTGAGTGCGGTGTTTTGGCAAGCCTGCAACCTCCTCCAATGTGTGTCTGAGAGGCTAGATTTAGCCTTTTTGTCCTTTAGCCTCATAATTTTGGTTTTAGCTTTGTGGCTTTTTTCTAGCATTTTTTTACTCCAGACCTTTCCTGGCCCCAACACCATATTTCTCATACAACTATGAGGAATATATAAAATTAAAGTTAAATACAGGCAGTATTGTTGACGAAATACAGAATCCCCTGCGGGTTAGGGGTTTAGAATATGCCCGAGGTAGGCATACCGGTAGTAAGAGGCGACTAATATGCACAAAGGTAATGACGTGCAACTCGATGGTTGATCTACGGATATGATGCCTCTCACCTCTCATTACCCACCTTATTCTTCCTTACGGAAGGAGGGGTGATATGACCTAGAGGTTTCACTGGTCATAAATCGCTACCACGACAGTCGGGAAGTATCGCAAAGGAGTACCGGAGCGTACCGGGTTCAAATCCGGCCAAAGACTGTTAATTCGACAACACTCCCAAAAACCTTAGGGGAGTGTTTTTGTCGTTAGCAAGTCAAGTAGCATTGGTTGGGCTGCAGTGGCTGAAACTAATAACGGTACAGTGCACAAGTGTGACCTCTACCATAGAATTTTGGGCGGAAGTCTGAGAACATAAAAATTCGTTAAACGGACCCCTTTTTTAGAACTGGTCGATTTCGTATTTAACTTTTTGGTATTACCTGTCAGTAATGCGGAGCTTGAAAGAATTTTTAGTGCCATGATCTTTTTAAAAACTAAGTTAAGGAACAAATTAAAAACTAAAATGCTTAACTCGCTGTTTAATATTAGATGTTCGTTGATGGTACAGTACAGATGGTAAGGGAAATATCGTCTGCTGGTTTTCCAGGCTTCAGTATAAGTACCAGTCCTCGAGAATACACGTCCCCCGTTTATTATCAGCAGAGAAATGCCATCGGAGACTATTGATTTCGAAGCTTTGATCCCTTTGTTTGCTTGATCGTCTGTGGTAGTGAAGACGAGGGGAATATTATGATTTTTAGCGTTTGTCTAATGGCCTATTGGTTGACTCTGTATGCGAAGGATTAGTTATAAACTGCAGACAAAAGGAGCTACCGCATCTCTTCGGAACCGACATAACTTTGTGATCATATACAATACTCGTATATACAAGGTAGAACAAAAGTTTCATGGCTGACCACCAGAAGTTGCAGGTAATTTGTCGTTCTTCCCATTCGGGCCATTTATGGTGATCGAGAATTTTTCTAATTTGGGGAGGGAGGTCAGGTCACGCTATGCCAGTTCTATCCATCTCAGACGATGTATCCCCTGTTACCGAATGTGGACATAAATAGGACACGCATCTGGGCCGAAACCTCGTTTTTCATTTGCAATAGATCGTCGAGAGCAATCACGAACCCGTAAAGGACTTTGTTAACATGGGACCAACATTAACATCAAAAGGAAGGTCTGCTTAGAAATCCGACAAAGAATTACTCTTTCAAATACATTCTTCTTCGTACTGAGCAGTCAATTGAGAAGTAAAGACCTCTCTCGACGAAAGAAAATAACATTCTGCAATTAACTTATTACTGCAGGAGTATGGATCGCAAGTATGTACACTGACAACATCTAATGAGGTTGCTCTGGGAGTATTCGACAGTAGGCTCTTCGAATGATTTATTATCGGTTCGCGTTGCAGTCGGCATAGTTCAGCGACTTAAAAACCAAGCAGATTTGCCTTCTGGGCTATGTTTTGCGAACGAATAAATATGCTCGGGCCCGATGGCTCCTACCCTAACCAATTTCTAGTTTATCTCAATTATCTCCTCTGGTAAGTTATTTATATTATGTTTGAAATATAAAATTTTCACATTTTAATCCAATTATAAGATGCCACGCTGTAGATCGTAGTAAGGCAGCCTTTACCGCGGCGACGACAATGTGCTCAGATACAGAAGTAGTGATTTTATTATGAGTGTTACCATTTGTTTTACCGCTAAGCAAGTTCATCACTTAATGATGCTGCTAATGGTGTTATATGAAACAATAAAAAACTGCTGCTCATCTGACTTGGAGCTTTGATGCCACCACTACTGACCTTTTAAGTATTTTACCTGTCAAAGAAATAGTAAAAACAAGTAAGGAAAGAGCTGTCTTCGACTGTGACGAAGGCTTTATACCTTTCATGAATACGCATGACGGTTTTAAGTGTCCGATCCCTACTTACAATTAGTACAAACTCTGCAAAACTGATAATTTAAAGATACATAGCCCAAACCCCTTTATCGAAGCTATCGATTGTATGGGAGCTATATCTTATGTTGGTCCGCTCTGGGTGATTTTCACTGCACGTATTACATATATAATACGTACAAAATCTGCAATTTATCGAAACTATCGATTGTATGGGAGTTATGCCTTGTATTTCTCCGATCTTGCTGATTCCGACGAATGATTAATCTCAGGCAAAATGGCGGCCCCATACCAAATTTCATCAAGATATCTCAAAAACTGAGGGACTAGTTTGCGTACAAATAGACAGACGGACATGGCTAAATCGACTCAGCTCAACACCCTGATCATTTCGGTCTATCTCTTCCTCTTCTCATACTTACAAACATCGGACCAAAGTTATAATACCATTTCATGTTCATGAAAGGTATAAAAAGTGATACAAAGATGATTCTGTGTAAGTTCGAAAAACTCATGTTCGGCTACAATTAAGACTTTGGACATAATATAACAGCGGTGTGTGAAGAGTTCTAAAGCAATAAAAACAATTAAAAATTAATTTTGAATTTAATTTTGTGACCTGTTTGCTTACCACACATTTCCTATTTTGGCTGTTAGATGTGTCTATGATTTAATTTGAAGCATTCGCAGCCCAAGACATAAGAGGGCGATCTCGCAAACTGCGCTACATGTTAAGATCGAATATAAGGTTTTATAAAGCGTATTGTGGGAAAGACTTAGGTCCACCGTCAACTACGTATCTTTATCGGGGATTGGCTTACACCATTATCAAAACTATGCGACTATACCAAATGAAGTTGAGCAAACTGTTTCGCTCCATCAGAATTTTGAAGGACCTCGCTGAATGGCGCGTTAAGGTGATACGCCTTGCTTCCAAAAGTTAACTAAAATAAATTATGAATAAGATGATCAGGTCAATGTAGCTTCAAAATTTCAATATTCTACTTCCTTTTCAGTTAAGTTCTATAAAAAGTGGGAGTGACCGAAAAATGATTTAACTTATTTTCAGTGAGTGTGTTCTCCTAATCAATAGAATGCCTCGCAAGGAGTTTCGTTATTCTGTCTGATCTCATTTATACCTTCTTCGAAATTTTCGGTATCGAAAAAAGAGGGTTGGTTATGGACGAATCATCAAAAAAGCACAAGGCAATATTCTTATGGACCATCGTCGAAAAGGGAGTCAGCGCATTGGCTCCCCAGCAGCCTTGCCTCTTTTGACAGCTATATATGTACATGACACCGTGAGCACCCTTGTCTATCCAGGAACAAACTCCGACAATGTTGCAGATTTGGGAGGACAACTGAGACTGAGACAACTGGCTCGCAGCTACTACTTGCAGTCAACTGAGAAGTAAAGTTCTCTGGCAAAGAACAGAAATCATGGTATATGGGTCTCTTATAACACCACGCCTTATGCAACAGTCCAAGGGCTTGGAACGAAGGGATGTGCGCCAATATTGCGTATTGAATCAGATCTTATGAAGACGTAGACAAACTTTACACAGACATATACTTAGGTGATTTTATGCGCGTGAGTAAAGTTATCTCCGGTCCCCCAGAGGGACCTATTCCAATCCAAAAAAACTGGTTGTAGGAGTGAATGTGATCAGAGTATATGAAAGTCAAAGTTGCCCTTCCTGCCAACCTTAAGGAGGCTGAGAATGTTAAACTTTTACGGATAAATTTAATAAGAAATTAACGCCTGAACTATTTGACACACAGACAACTTCGTATATATATTCTTCGGTTCGTATTAAGCTGGAATTAATCCAAAAATGCTGTTGCGTAATGAAGTCGGGAAAAAAATCTCAGCCACCAAGATAAATTATTTGAAATTTCTTCACTTAGGGTATGATTCAAATTAAAAAAAAAAAAGTAAAAATGAAAAAAAAAAAAAATTTTAGTAAATTTTTTTTGAGCCAATATTCTTGTGTTGATTTGGTTATTTTGGAACTTTTTGGCCGTTTTTTTTTTTAAATAATGCTTTACATTCTATTTTGCATGTTGATAGACAATATCAACCTATTTCAAAATATTTTTAATAAATGCCCTATTTTGCCCCTGCTATTTTGAAATCAACAATTAAATACTCTTTTCTATAATTAATTGCAAAAGAAGCAATTATTAAAACAAAACAAAAGTGATTTTTTTTTATAAATCCTGTAGAGTTTGATCTAGTAACTTTTCATTAAAAAAAAAAATTTATTAAACAAAAAAAATTTATTAAACAAAAAACAAGTAAGGAAGTCTAGGTTCGTGTTCGTCCACCTAATTTGCTTATTTTTCATAGGCGTACTTTACATGGCTCTAGTAAATCTCGTATCAAGCTTCGTAACTCTATCGATTATCGTAACGATTATGAAATAGAATTTGGAAATTGCTTGACTAATAAGTGAGCAGTGTCACGCCCACTTTCCACAATTTTGCAAAAATCTAATAATAAACTTTTATACATAAAGTAGGCGTGGTGTATGTGGGTGTATGTATCACACCCATAGTATAGCTCCAACTAAATTTTGTTATTCTAGCATGAGCGATTCTGTAGTTATTAACAGTCGAAGTTTGAAAACTTTTTCGCCCATATGTGGGCGGTGCCACGCCCCTTTTCCAAAAATTTTGATAAAATCGGCAATAAGACGACCAATTGAATAAATCTACCAAATTTCATTATTGTAGCTGCTTTTGTTATTGTCATTTTAAACGTTTTTTGAAATTTTCGATATTGAAAAAAGAGGCGTGTTTATTGTTCGATTTCGCAGACTTTAAATAGCAACCTACCTTGGATAGAAATCAAAGTTTGTGCAGAATTTCATTCAAATATCTACATTTTTACTCAAGTTATCGTGTCCACGCGTCCGACAGACGCACGGACGGACATGTATTAATTGATTCCTCTGTTCATTCTAAGAACTTTGATGTATGGAACTCTATATCTATCTCCATTATTTTGTACCGTTATAAGCCACCATCATAAAATAATTAAAATCATATAATTTTTATAAAATTTCAAAACTAATATATTTCATGGAAATCCATGCATTAAAAATAAATTGACTCGATTTTGAATAAATAGCAGAAAACAAAAACAACAACAAAAAAACTGATAATGGTTCCAACTCCATGAATACGAATTTTGATAGCCTTTCAAGGGGACACCTTAAAGATTCTAGAAAAATTTTGAAATATATATATATTTTTTTGTAACTTCTTTAAGTTTTTTTGAAAAGCACAAGTTATGCCCAATGCTAAACGACACCATTTGTTTCAACCCCTCCTCTATTACCCAGTGTTTTATGGGTATCACTTCTAAAGAAAATGGTCTGCTCTGCATGCTTTCTGAAAGCTTGAAAGCTTTCCACAAGTAATACAACGTTTGGGTATCAACAATTACCAAAATTATTTGCCGCATTATTTCCCAGAGCTACTACTTTGTGCTTTCATTGTTGTTTACTTTATTCAATTAAACCAAAATTTTAACATATTTAAAAGATGACAAAAAATAGTTTCCACCAAAACAGGGTAATTATTAAGCTTGCAGATACGCGTGCGCAGCTTACATGCAACAAGCCGACTTACAGTTAAATTTGGAAAAAAGAAAAAAAAATTTAACAAATTAAATCGGAATCACCAAAAAAAAAATGCCAACAACAAAAACATTTCCACTTGCGTGTGGGCTTTTGTGCTGTGAGCACACAGCGCGCCACAGAATCGTTCGCCTTCAGTTGCTCAGCGGCATCACCTAATTGGTGTGGCAACCGTGGAGCAACGCGCTCACGTGGCGACTCCCAAACTTGGCACTGACTGACGCGTTTTCGTTAGCTTGCGCTGTTGTTATTGTTGTCGTTGTTGTTTTTATCGTTGTGTCTGCTCCATTCAATGACTCAATTATAAAATGTTATTGTTTTAATTTTTAATGATGTAGTCGTTTCGCAAATTAAGCTGCGCGTCAGTTTTTTTATTTTCAATTTTTTTCATTTCATTTTAAATAAAATTTTTCTTGGTTCAAATTTTGCACTTTGACAATGTGGGAAAGATGAGAAAATTTTGTTGATTTTTTGCAGACTCCCGTCGTGACTAATTATCTAGGTTTCTTTTTTTACTATTTCAACTATTTTTTATAAATCTATTTAGCTAATTACTAAATTTGCGAGCGAGTTAAAAACTGCTTTTAAACCGAGCCGAGTATTTCATGCACTCGAAAAGCGCTCAACTGCGCGCTTGCTAAGGCCTAAAAGACAGAATATTTCGTCTCATTTGGCAAAATTTACTTTTAACTGGGCTTTTCCGCATACTGACTTGCTTTTATGTGCCATCTAAATATAATTTGTATGCTTTGACCCCTGTGGCCGCTTTTAATTAGTTTTGTCTACAAGTTAATTACTAACTGATGCTTTTGTTATTACTTTTAGTGTCTGCTATATTTGTGCGTGCGCATTGAATAGACCCAATAAAACAATTTTGTGGCTTGTCATTGACTAAAAGGCTCTATTGTTTATTTAATTTGTAAACAATATAATTAAATTTAAATTCTTGACATTCCGCAGTAATTAAATTTGTACTGAGGTCAACAGCAAGGTAAGCATTTTTCATTTGTTTTAAATATTTTGAATTGCCAAAAGAGTTCAACAAATTAATTGTACAATAATTATTATGTATTAAGACTTTAAAGTTCTTCATATCAAAAGACCTAAGAAAGAAACCTGATAGCAATATCCCTGTAGGGCAAATAAATATTTGTAAACCGTTACGCATTCGGAACCACTAATAGCTCGCCCTCATTCTCGCTGTTGACATTATAGCTAGCAAATATTTCTTTAAGAATTCAGAATCCAACTCCATAAACGAATTTGAACACGAATTTATTTATCGAACAATCTTTTTTAAGTCAACCTTTACCATTTCTAGCACGCATAGACTCCCGCATTTACTCTACTTTTGTGAAACAGAGAATGTTCAAAGACATTGCAAAAAAAGGTAATTTTTTTCAATTTCAAATTTGTGTCACTAGCTATTGAGCTCCCTGCAGGGTATTTACAAGTTACAGCTATTCAAATCAAAGGACTTAGGAAACGAACTTGCTTGCAATATAGTTCTTAGGCATTTATTAGTACAGATAATATTTATTATATCTTTCATGAACATGAAGCGGCATATTAGCTTTACTCGCTTGGGAGAAAAATTGATAAATCCACCAAAATCGAAATTAGAACCCAGGAGTAACGATTGAGTAACTTCGGCTTAGCTGTTTAAAAGTGCCTCAATTTTAAAGATATTCGAGTAAAATTTTGTGAGTGCCTGTATTTTTAAGAATAATCAGTGATTTGACGAAAGGGCAGTATTGGACCAGAAGTGAGGTGATATGTGTCTGATATGAAATAAATTTTTATTCAAATATCAAAAAGATTTTGTTTTCGCTGCAGAAAAAAGTTTGAAATCTAAATAATAATATTGATTTTTTATAAAATATATGTTACGTATGCATATAAGTATGTACCTACATATGTAACTACAAAGGACATTTTTTTCTAAACAACAAAACGAAATAGTTTTGATATTTTTTTTTCAATATCAACGAAACAAAATTATGGAGTCTAATAATTTTTGATAATTATTGAAACGAAATCTTTTTCGTTTTGGTATTTGGCAAAACGAAAAGGTTTTCCAATATTTTTCGTTGTGCACACCTGCTTGTATTACCTATGATAAAAAGCTCATCTAAATGGGTGAAGTCATTTTCGAGATAATAGCGGATAGTCCAAAAGAATTATTATAGTGGGAGTAGGTGGCAGCCGTAGGTGGTACGTGGACCTAAAAATATTTTCGTTAAAATATGTACCCTTCGTTTGATACCCATATTGATATATTTCACTAAATTTTTTAAAATAGCATATAGGTGGCAAGCCTTTAAACACTTCCTAGTGGCAAATATAACAGAATTAGGTGGTAACACTAGGTTCTACATCTCGTTTGATATCGATTTTGGCATATTTATTTTCATTACAAACAAAATTAGGTACGTGGTAGCCCCAAAAATCATCCTGCGTAGAAACACCTAGGTAGAAATTCTTAGAACGTAGTTCACTATCTACGTACGAAATTTAGTAAAAATGGGTATTTTAGGAGGCGAAAGGAAACTAAATTTTATTTAATTTAATGTAATTTTATTTTATTTTATTTTATTTTATTTAATTTTTATTTATTTTGTTTTATTTTATTTTATTTTATTTTATTTTATTTTATTTTATTTTATTTTATTTTATTTCATTATATTTTATTTTTTTTTTAAATTTTATTATATTATATTATGTTTTATTTTATTTTGTTTTATTTTATTTTATTTTATTTTATTTTATTTTATTTTATTTTATTTTATTTTATTTTATTTTATTTTATTTCATTTTATTTTATTTTGTTTTACTTTATTTTATTTTATTTTATTTTGTTTTATTTTATTCTATTTCATTTTATTTCATTTTATTTAATTTTATTTAATTTAATTAAATTGAATTTGATTTAATTTAATTTTATTTTATTTCACTTTATTTAGTTTTACTTTATTTTATTTTTATTTTATTTAATTTAATTTTTATTTTATTTCATTTTATTTTATCTTATTTCATTTTATTTTACTTTATTTTATTTTATTTTATTTTATTTCATTTTTTTGATTTAATTTTATTTAATGTAATTTAATTATATTTTTTTCATTTTATTTGATTTTATTTTATTTAATTTATTTTATTTAATTTAATTTAATTTGATTTGATTTGATTTTATTTTATTTAGTTTTGTTTTTATTTTATTTTATTATAAAAAAGCAAAAAAAAATAAAAAAATAAAATAAAAAATAGTACTATAACTATAGCCTGTATATGTTTGTTGCTTTCAATTTTTCCTCTAATCAAAAATAATAATAATTAACTAAGAATTATTATCAACTGGTCTTCAGCTCGTTATACTTACAAAAATATGTAAAAATGAACAGACCGTAAAACCAACAACAAAAAACAATAATAGTTTTCACGAAAATTCAAAAAGTGAAAAATTATTATTCTTGGCCTTGAGCTCGTTTCATGAATACTTGAAAATGTACAGGCCGTAAAACAACAAAAATTGTTGGTATAAAAAAGCAATTATTTTATTTTAGTTATCTTATTTTATTTATATGCATCCTCCATGGATATTATATTACTACCCGTGTGTGTTCTTG